>PVHP010024739.1:0-26173 GCA_004024765.1 Zapus hudsonius | reverse complement strand
GGTGAAGTTCTTAAATGTTTCTCTGCCATTTCTATGTTGGTGTGTTGTTTTTCTTCCATTATAAGGAAGTTGGGATGCTGGAAATGGGTCCTTCAGATTGTTCCCGTATATTTTTTGCATTACTTTGTTGTACTTTCCCCCCATGTATTCAGGTTTAATTTCCTCATTTTCCCAGTATTGTGGCCTACATTGGAACAACAGGAAGAATGCAGACTCTTTGAATTAAGGGGCCTGAATGCTTTGTTCCCCCCTGGATTAACAAGTTGGTAGCCCACCTGGTTCTGTGAAATATGGCAAATGTAAGAAGAGAGGGTCATTGGATTTGCAACACAGTTTTGTTTTTGAAAAATGACCATCGGCGTGTGAAGCAGGTGTGCTAGGTTGTCTGCATAGAGCCTGATGGAGCCATGAGGATGAACTGTGGGTTGCAATGGAGACCCAAATAATTCCAGGACTATGTATGGGTGCCAAGGTGAGCTGCCAGCACTGGGTGAAATTTTCCTGGACTGTGAGTAGCGGAGCTGGAGGGGCGGATTTGAATCTCCGAGAGACTTTTTATTGGTAGAATCATTGAATTTGGGAGTTAGAGATTGAGTGTGCCCTGCTTGTTTAAAATCTTGTATTGGTTCAATCTGTTTTTGATGTGCCTCATGTTTTGCGGTGTGAATGTTCTGTGCCATTATGGGTTTATTTTTGGTATTATGGCTCAATTGAAAACTGTAGGGACTTAAGAGTTGAACTGAACACATTGTATTCACATCATGTATGATTATTAGTTTGTGGGTGCCAGGGGAGGACTGGTTTGATCCAGGTGTCCCCCACAAACAAATGAATGTGTTCTGATAGATCAATCCTTAGCTGATGGCAGTTTGGGTTTTACAACCTCGATGAAGCTGTGTTGTTGGGGGTGGGTTTATGGGGGTTTTAAGCCAGCTTCCCCTGCCTATATTTGTCACACCTTCCTGCTGCTGTTTGCAGTGCTGTGCCTAGAGTCCATAAGCAAAATAAACCCATTCCTCCACAATCCGCTTTTGTTTGGGTTCTTTTTGCGCAGAAACTAGAAAGCTAACCTCAACAGCTCCTTTGTCAAGGATCAAGCAGCTGTAGTTACTTGGACTAAGGGATGGGTTTTCAATTCTGTTCTATTGGTCTGTATGTCTGTTTTTATGCAACTACCATGCTGTTTTTTATTATTATTATGGCTTTAAATTGGGTATGATGATACCTCCAGAAGTGTTTCTTTTGCTGAAGATATTTTTGGATATCCTTGTCCTTCTGCCATTCCATATAAATTTTGAGCATTTTTTTCTCCATTTCTGTGAAGAATAATGTTTGGATTTTTTATTGGTATTACATTGAATGTGTACATTGCTTTTGGTACAATTTCCATTTCTACAATATTAATTCTACCTTTCCAGAAGCATAGAATGTCCTTCCATCTTCTCTTATCCTCTTTGATTTCTTTTTTTTTAAATTTTTTTATTGTCCATAATGAGTTACAACATTTAGTGGGTAAACAATGAGTTGTTATCCCCAATTCCCCACTGCCCTCCCCTCCCCCCTCAACTTTCTTGAGTCTTTTTGCTTTCATTACATAGTTCTTTCCCTTGTTTGGACAGTGTTATTCCAAGGTATTTGATTTTGTGTGGTGTGTGTGTGTGTGTGTGTGTGTGTGTGTGTGTGTGTGTCTATTGAAAATGTGATAGTTTCACTGACTTGTTTCTGTGTATATTTGTCTTTGCATTCAGAAAACCTGCTGATTTTTGTGCATTGATTTTGTATACTGCCACTTTGCTGAAGGAATTTATCAACTTTAGAAGTTTTGTTATAGAGCGTTTCAGGTCACTATGTGTAAGATCATGTCATCTGCAAATATAGTTAGTTTGACTTCTTCCTTTCCAGTTTGTGTCCCTTTTATATATTTCTCTTGTCTTATTGCTTGGGTTAGGTCTTCCAGTACTATGTTGAAGAACAATCATGAGAGTGGGCACCCCTATCTTCTTCCCAATCTTAATGGACATTCCTTGGGTCTGTCCCCATTAATTTTGATTTGGGCTTTAGGTGTTTTGTATATATTCTTTATTATATTGAGATATAAACCCTACATGCCTAGTCTCTCTAGCATTTTGGTAATTAATTGGTATTGTATTTTGTTGAAGGCCTTCTCTGCATCTATTTATAAGATGTATTTTTTCTTGTATTTAAGAATATTTATGTGGTGTGTTATGTTAATCAATTTCCATATTTTGAAACGTGCCTGCTTCCCTGGGATGAAGCCTATATGATCAAGGTAGATAATGCTTTTGATGTGTTGTTGAATTTGATTTTTGTGGGTTTTATTTAGAATTTTTGCATCTAAGTTCATCAGGGATATTGATCTATAGTTTTCGTTTCTTGTTGTATCTCTGTCTGGCTTTGGTGTTAGTGGAAGGAGTTGGGAATCATTCCATGTTCCCTGATTATGTCTAAAAACTTGAGAAAAAGTGGTTTCAGTTTGTGATGGTTAAGATTTGTTGCCAATTTGATGTATTCGTAATATTGGTTGTGTCCTGAGGCTGGAAGGAAGGCAGCCATTTCAGTAGGGGCAGGACACAAAGTGTCTCATGGGAGCTAGAAAACAAACATCCTCTCCTGGGAGGGCAGAGAAGGAAGGAAACTCCTGAGACATGGATAGTCAACAAGTATAGTAAAGGGTTAAAAGACACTGCCCTAAGTCTATAGAAAGGTAAAGAAATTCTATCTCTTCTCCCTGCATGTTTGCTATTGTGTGTTTGGTGCTGATTTCTCTCTCTTTATGCTTGGACTATGAAATGGGGACCAGTCTCTTTCACCATTACGTAACTTCCCCTGGACCTGTATCTTCAATAAAGCCCTTCCTCCCATAACTGTGCCTAGTTTGGAGGTTCATCCCAGCATCATGTGGTCTGACTACAACAGGGGTCTTCATTTAAGATTTGGTAGAATTCAGCTGAGAATCTATCAGATCCTGGACTTTTCCTTTTGGTGAGGTTCTTGATTACATTTTCAATCTTCATGGATGTAATAGGATTGCTTAGAAGATTTATCTGCTTTGCATTTATTTTTGGTAGGTGTTATGTGTTTAGAAATTTATCAATTTCTTTCAGGTTATCCAGTTTTGTGAGTAGAGTTTTTGGAAATAGTCTGATGATTCCCCCAATTTCATTGATGTCTGTTGTGACCTCTCCCTTCTCATTTTTAATTTTATTAGAGAATTATTTTTTTGTTTGATCAAAATAACCAGAGGTTTATCAATCTTGTTTATTTTTTCAAAACCACCTTTTCCTTACATCAATTTTCTTGTTTTCTTAGTTTCAAATTCATTAATTTCACCTTTAATCTTAAATTATTTCTTTCTTTCTGGAACTATTATGCTTGGATTGTTCTTGTTTTTCCATTGTTGTTAGGTGGATGATGATGCTATTAATTTGAGAACTCTGTGTTGTTATGCATACATTTAGTAGTATAAATTTGGGCTGAAGAGGTGGCTTAGTGGTTAAGGCTTTTGCCTGCAATGCAGAAGGACCAGAGTTTGATTCCCCAGTGCCCATGTAAAGCCAGATGCAAAAGAGGGCACATGTGTCTGGAGTTCATTTGCAATGGCTGGAGGCCCTGGTGTGCCCATATTCTCTCTCTCTCTCTCTCTCTCTCTCCTTCTCAAATAAATAAAATATTTTTAAAAAGGGGCTGAAGTAGTATAAATTTTCCCCTTAGTACAACTTTGCTCATGTTCCATATGTTGTGTTTTCATTATTATTCACGTTCTTCTATGATGCATTCACTGTTTAATAGCATATTCTTCAGTCACCAGGAGCTGTGTAATTTCTCTTGGTTCTTTGTTGTTAATTCCTAATTTGTTGTTAATTCTAATTTTCTTAAATGCATTGTATTCCAATATGATGCAGGAAGTTACATCAATTTTCCTGAATTTATGGATGCATGCTTAATTCCTTTATATGTATTCTATTGTAGAGAGGGTTCCATGGGCGGCCAAGAAGAATTTGTATTCTTTAGAACTGGGGTGGAATATTCTGCAGATGTCTGTTAGGTCTAATTGATCTATTGTGTTGTTAAGATCTATTTTTTTTTCCCTGTTGATTATCTGTTAGAATGCTCTGTCTCTCGAAGATAATGAGATATTGAAGTCCAATACTATTATGGTATTCAGGTTTATTTCTGATTTTTTTTTGTCAAGTGTATATTGCTTTATAAAATGTGGTGTACGTGTGTTTGGTGCATATATAATTATGATAGTAATATCTTCTTTTGGGGTTGTTTCCTTGATGAGTAAAATATGGCTTCTTTGTCCTTTTTAATTACTTTTGGTTTGAAGTTTATGTTGTCTGATATTAATACAACCAAACTTGCTTGTTTCTTATTTCCATTTGCTTGGAAAATCATTTTCAACCATTCACCCTGAGGATGTGTCTGTCTTTAGGGGTGAGGTGGGTTTCTGGTAGGCAGCAGATTGAAGGATCCATTTTTTTTCTCTACCCTGTTAACTTGTATCTCTGATTTCTGAGTTAAGCCCATTAATATTCAATATTATACCTGTGAGGTTAGATTTCAACCCTGACATGCTTGAGGGTTTATAGGTTTGTGATCTTTGTACATTTTCATGCCTGCTCTAGTTTTGGTTATCATGATCATTCTCTTGTAGGCTCTTGTGGTTGGTTGTTCACCTCTTCTGTGTGGAATACTACCTGAAGGATTCTCTGTAGGCTTGGCTTGGTGTTCATTTAATCATTGAGCTGATTTTTATCATGGGGTGTTTTCCTTCCTTCATCTAATAGGAGAGTTAGTTTCCCTGTGTTCAGTAGTTTGGGTTGAAAGTCTTTATTTTTTTTTCTTTTTTTTTTCACAGTTTTGAGTATTCTTTTCTAATCCATTCTGGCTTTCATGGTTTCCACTGAACAATATCTGAGATAACTCTGATGGTATTGCCTTTAAATATAATGTTTTTTCTCTCTTGATGCTTTTAGAACTCTATTTTCATTATTCAGTGATGTACCTTATGGGAGTTTCTTTTTAGTCCTGTCCTTTTGGTGTTCTGTGAGCCTCGTCTATGCGGATGGGCCTCTTTCAATGTAAGATTGGAAAGATTTTCTTTAATCGTTTTATTGAATATGTTCTCTATGCCTTTGACATGGATTCTTTTTCTTTTTCTGGTATACCCATGATCCAGATGTTTGGTCATTTTAGGGTATCCCACAATTCTCTCATATTCTGTTCTCATGTTTTTTTTTTAATCTTATCAATGTTTTTGGATGCCCAATCAGTGTTTTCTGTCTTATTTTCAGATCTGAGATTCTATTCTCTCTGTGATTAACTGTGTTAGTGAGGGTTTCTAGAAAGTCTTTTAAAAGCTCTATTTGATTTTCATTTTCTGTTATTTTTTTCTGTGTCATATCTATCTCTTTTTTGAGATCCTAATACAGGCAAAAGTATTATTTTACTGATGGTTCCTGGAATTCATTGCATTGATCATGTCTTCATTAAGCTTAATTAGTTGGTTATTGAGATCTTCTATTTTTTGGCTCACTTTCAGTTATTTTCTCTTTTGAGATCCCTCAGGTTTTCCTCAACTAAGCCTTTTGAGGAAGGTTGTGTGCTATAAGAGATGATTATGCTTCACTTGATTTATGCAATTGTTGATTTTTGCTTCCACATTATCCATTCTCTTTTTCAGGGTCTCATTAAGTTTATGTAATAAGTTTACTGTGATTTGATTTGGGATATGAATTTCAGCTATCTCCTTTATATTTTCATTGGTAACCTGCATTGTGGTGTGAGGCAGTCTTGATAAAGATGCCTCAGCTTACTGTTTTGTTTTCACCTTTTATCTCTAAGTGAAACACTTATTTTCTTAAGGAGGAAGCACTTACTGGCCCTCGAGGGATCCTCAGTGAGTGATCTGCTTTGGGTTTGATCCAGATTGGAGAGGGATGGTGTTGTATTCATAGATGCTCAGGTTGTGGAGGTTATAAGTGTGACCACCATTCTGGGATGGTGGCTAATCCTAGAACAGTGGTTTGAGGTGGGCAGCAAAGGGTAGGTGCGCCTGCACAAGACTCAAACACGCTCTGCCCCTCACCTAAAGCAAAATACTCCAAACACACTGGTGCCCTGAATGCAATGACCCCAAACATGCCAAGACCTATGCCAGCCTGGTTTGCACAGACCCCAAATCCTGGTGCCCTGAATGCACAGGCCCTGAGCACACTGGCACCCCAAAAACACAGGATCCAAGCTCCCCTTTACCCTCACTAACCTGGAGAGCATTGGCCTCAAATATACTGGCTCCCCAAAGCACAGGTATCAAACCCATGCTGGGCTCCTCTCTAGTCTGGGCTGCATAGCCCCTAAACATGCTGGAGACCCCAAACACTCAGGCCACACAACATTGCCCCCTCTCCAGCATGAGGTACATAGGCTCCAAACATGCTAGAGCCCCAAAGCACTGGTAATGGTCTTGGTTTTGTAAGGAAAACAAAATTTTTAGAAATGGTCTTAGTATGTTATTTGTATTTTTGTTTGCCTAAGTGATTGATCTTTTCTTTCTTTCTTTCAATAAATACAACAATGTAACATTATGGCAGATGTTTATTGAAAGAAATGACTACCTAGTTCTCTCTCTCTCTCTTTCTCTGTTTGTGTGTGTTCTGTGTGTGTGTGTGTGTGTGTGTGTGTGTGTGTGTGTGTGTGTGTGTGTGTGTGAATTTTGTGAATTTGGGTGTATGTGCCTATGGGGAGGGGAGCAGAAGTTGACACGGTATATTGTTCCCACACTCTTCTCTTTATTTTACTAAGTCAAGGCCTCTCACTTGAGCCAACATCTCACTGATTCTGCATGTCTAGCCAACTTGCCTCTGGCATTCTCTGTCGTGGCCTCCCAGGTGCCTGTGATTTCAGGCAGGCCATAATGTCCACCTGATGTACACATTAATTGAATGCCCTAACTTTGGTCTTCATGGATGGTTGTCAGCAACTGACTACAGAGCTACCACCAGTCAATTTATTTTTGATAAATTTTCCTCCTCAGAATTGTTCTGATACTAAAACTGAGATTTTTTAAAAAAATATTGAAAAACCAACATAAAATGGTTCATGGAAAGTAAGTAAGTATGCAACCCAGGAGTCATAGCCTGATCCTCACTTGAGTTTAGCTGGAGGCTGGAGTCTCCTAAAGAATTTTAAATGCCTGCTCTGTGGGAAAGATCCAAACATACTTGCTGTCTTTTTCAGGTAAAACTTAGCTTTTGATATTTTTCACTCTGACCAGGTAGATGTGCTGAAGTATATTATAATGGACCTTAAAGGTATATAAAATATTTTGTATTAATACAATCAAAACTTGGACAATATTTCTGTATCTTCTATTTTTAATACTGTACAATATTTGTAAGAAAATAGACTTCCTGCTTTAAAAATAATTTATTGGTAAAAATATTGAAAATGTGGATGAGGAATACCTATCTTGGTAATTCATCTTCCGCTAGAGGGATTTCATTTCCTTTGAATCCCACACAGAGACTTGAAATTATTGATCTCTTGTCCAAAAATAGGCACCTCTTAAAACCTGCAGGAGTTTTACTTCTGTTACAGCAAGGAAGAAACCACTCTTCCAGAATCTTAAGTTCTCTAATACTACCATTTTTTTCTTTTTTCTTCATGATATGGAAGATATTGTGTAGCTCTGCAGCAGGAATTGTCTGATTTAAGATTTACACCAGCTCAGAAGAAAATATTTCATGTGCATGGGCTTGCTTTAAATGAGAATAGGAAGTTACAGAATTCAGGATGATTAGGATACAAGTTTTCATACATGTGAAAGTTGTTAAGGGAATCTCTAATACAAGTTCACAGTTCTCATTAATGCCATTAGGTTTCTGTGGACAAACTTTTCAATTCAACACACACACACACACACACACACACACACACACACACACACACACACACAAAAGATATTAATGGAATGCTTTCATCTTGTTGACCTCTACAGGAATTGGAAGGAAGAAGGAGGTAAGGACAAAAGGAACTTAAAACTGTATTAAAGTCAGGATAATGCATATTGGGCACACTGAAGGATGACAGCATAAAAAGTTAATCATGAATATTTATCAAGCTCACTATAACAGCAGTTGAAACTTAGACCTTTGGCCACTGGCAAATTAATTCTATGACAGGTCTGACTAAGTTGTCTCCCAATCATTGCTACTTCCAATGCTAGAGTTTAATTAATGTTTATTGAATATTATTAGGATTAATATTTTCTTCTGTAATAAATTAAGATTTTCTATGTCTATATTCTTATTTTTTCATTCTTATTATTTAATTAGTTTGATAACAATATTTTGCCAAAACAACTTGGAAGTATTAGGGATTAAAGATAAGTTATACAGGGCTGGAGATCAGCAGTTAAGGTGCTTGCCTCTGGTTCCTAAGGACCTGGGTTCAATTCCCCAGTACCCACATAAACCAGATGCAAAAAATGGCAAGTGTATCTGAAGTTCATTTGCAGTGGCTAGAGGCCCTGGCCTGCCATTACTTCTTTTTCTGTCTCTGTTACTCTCTCTCTCTCTCTCTCTCTCTCTCTCTCTCTCTCTCTGCTTGTAAATAAATAAAAATTAACTTAAAAATATATACATTTTGGTAATGAAGCCGTGTCTTTTAGTGTTGTTTCTTTGTTAGTTATTGGAGGTAGGGTCTCATTTTAGCCCAGTCTGACCTGAAACTCTCTGAAATCTAGTTTGGCCTTGAACTCAAGCCAACCATTAACTTCAGCCTTTTAAGCGCTAGGATTAAAGGCATAAATCATGATGCCTGCCTTGTGTCTTAATGTAATTTTCTATGTGAACATTAAGATTTTTTACAAATATGATATTCTAGGTAACATCTTGATTTTGTTTATATCAAATTATCATGGAAATAAATTATTTTACTTCTAAATGATTCACAATGTTTTTAATATTCTAAAATGTTACATTTGTGTCCTTATTTCATTGAATACAGTATCTTTCTTATTGCATATCAACTCAGAAAAGAATGAATCCCTTTTCATATTTTATTCATCAGCTATAGTTTACATTCAGTGTCAACAAAAGAACAGGAACCTACAAGTTGGCAATAGGTTTCCTTTCAAAATAAGATATTTTTACATACATTATACTGAAAGACAAATGTAGAATTGTTAATTATTATTTAGGGAGTGGAAAGGAATTTTGGAGTGGAATGAGGTGGTGCACACTTCTCGGGAGGCAGATGCAGGAGGATCACCTTGAGTTCAATCGAGGCCACCCTGAGACTGCATGGTGAATTCCAGGTCAGAGACCTCAAAATAAATAAGTGAATGAATAAGTAAATAAATAAAATAATAGCTGAACACTTTTTGCAAAGTTTGCCAGTACAAGTTCTATTTCTCAGCTACCTGCAAAAATCTTGATGGACATTCATTTGCAAGAGCAAGAGGACCTCACACACACACACACACACACACACACACACACACACACACAAATAATTAGTTTTTAATTGAAAGTACACTCCCATATGACCCAGCTATACCACTCCGACACATACACCCTAAGGACTCCACACTCTACTTCAGAGATATTTTCACATGCACATTTATTTTTGCTCTATTTATAATAATGAGGAATTAGAATTGGCCTAGATGCCCAGAAATGGGATGGATAATGAAAGTGTGATACATATACATAATGAAATTGTATGCAGCAATATTTAAAAGGAAAATATGAATTTTTTAGGAAATGTTTGAACATGAAAGGAATTATATTAGTTGAAATGACCCAAACTCAGGAAGACCAAAACCACATGTTTTCTCTGAGATGTTGGTTTTAGTGTGCAAGTGTGTATATATAGTGGGGAAACTTTGTGTTATAACTGTAAAGATAGATTGGTAACTAAAAATAAAGAGATAAAAGGAAAGAGAAGTGAGGGAAATGAGAAAAGACAGGTGTGACCTGTAAAAATAAGGTAGGTAGGATGTCAAATTTAATATATCAATTCTTCAAATCCATGTGCATGGAGATCATCCTATTTTTGGGGTCTTCCTCGATTTTGATTCTTCAATGTTTTAATATTTTTATTGTAATGGTCTTTCACTTTCTTAGGCATATTGTGAGTTATTTAATTTTTGTGGCTATTGTGAAAGGGACTCTTCCCAGATTGATTTCTCCTATGTTTTTCATTTGTAATAAGAAATCTGCTGATGTTTGTGTGTTTTTTCTCTACCCCACTACTTTGGTGAAATTGTTTAGCAGCTCTAGCAGATTTGATGTAGAGGATTTTGGTCTCTTCAATAAAGAATCAACTCATCTGCACATAAGGATCTTCTCAATAATATATTTGCTACCCAGTTCAAGAACATATCAAAAAGATCATGCAGCTCAATCAAATGGGCTTTTTGTCAGAGCTGCAAGGATGCTTCGACATATGTAAATTAATAAATGTAAAACAACACGTGAACAGAGTTAAGAACCAAAACTTCATGATTATCTCAACCGATGCAGCAAAGCATCCAGCCGTAGCATTCCTTTGTGATAAAGACGTTGGAGAGACAATGGATGGAGAGGACATATCTCATCTTAATAGAGCCTATGCATAAGAAACCTATAGCTAACATCTGACTAAGTAGGGAAAAAAATTGAATCATTCCAAATAAGTTCTGGAATGAGACAAGCAGGTGTGCTCTCCCACTGCTACTTGATGTTTTAACTAGAGCAATAAGAGAAATGAAAATTAATATGAATTGGAAATGAAGAAGCCAAACTATTTTTATTTGCAGATGGCATGATTCTCTGAGACACTAAACCCTTCATCAGAAAACTTCTAGAGCTGATAAACACTTTGATGGTTGCTTGTGTTTTACCTCTCTTCTCCATAACCATCACAGTATTGAAGCAAGCACACCATGTGATGTGAGATTCTGAAATGCACCTGCATCCTATCAGTGTGCTTTAGTCTCATGTAGATTTCATCATGAATGTATGGTTTTGCTTTGTGAAGACTTGCTGCTGGTTCTACGTGATTTTCGTGACTTAGTGATACAAAAGAACACAGCTGGAATCATAGCTCAGATCTATGCTCAACACTTTATCCTAAAAAGCTTTCTGTAGATTGCTAGGGTGTTTGGTTTTGATTTGCTTTTATCTTTCAAATGCCATAAAATTCATTAATTTCAATAGTGGTGATTTTCTCTGAAACTCCAGGTATCTACATTGTGTTGTTCTACTGAGATCATGATCATTTCTACCTTTGTAACTGCTGCTTTATGATGGAATCCACTGACCTGTAGAGACAACATAGCAGGTTCCTCACAGCCTAGTCTGAATGTTTCGTATTCCTTACCTACTGTAACTCTTATCCAAGAATGGAGCATTTCATGAAATACAATATATGGACAGATCATCTTTAGAAACTTAGGAGAACTGACATAATGTGCTTCCTAATCTGTGGTTGGGGATGCATGATGCCATAAATTATCTTGAATTTGAAATTGTCCTTCATAGTCCTGGCCACTAGACCTGCTAGAAATTGGTTGACATTGCAGATATCTGAATTTACACAAAAATTAACTTTATACAGATTTCCTTGAGCTTACGGGCCTTCCCAGTTCTGCCAAAATGTTAACTGCTTTTTCTCTTCTAACTGATGGGCAGGATGCCATTGCTTTAGTGAGACAGTGTAAAGTGTAGACAGCTATTTTCAGGGCTGAAACCACCTTGGACTCTATTGTGATAATTATCTATAGAGATAAACTTGATCTAAGGCAAAACTATGATTGAGCATTGCTGAAACTTCTATGTGAATGCAAAGACTGCCTCTTTTTTGCTCAAGAAAAAATCTTTCTCTCTCTTGCTCTCTCTCTCTCTCATGCACACACACATATTCATTCAGTGTCAAAGAGCTTGTGACAGTCTATAGTAAGAACCTTTTCAAAAAATATTTATTTTTAAAAAGTGGATTGATTTGGATAATTTAATGTAATCCACACCATCAACCACTTTCTGTTATCATCTATGCCCTAACAACATTATTTCCTAAATTACATTTTGTCTGAGATTTTTCTATCTGACCTCTACTTGAGGATGACTAGTTAGGTGTGAAATTTCTGGGGTTTCTTCTTATCTCCCTCTTTAGGGTGACCCTTTATGTTTGCTTTTCCCCACAGGCTATTGAAAGGACTATTCTTCCTGTCAAAAACGTTCATCTTGGGCAGACAGAGCACTAGTGATAGTCTGGCCTATGGCTGCCTTGCGATAATCAATATATGGTTCCTCTTACCTGGGTCTAAATTGGGAATTCAGTCACTGATCCATCATTGCTGCTACCAGAATGGAAAGTCCACTACAGTTTTTTTCTCAGAGAGAGAGAGAGAGAGAGAGAGAGACAGAGAGATAGTGATCACAACTATGCAAACAGAAACAAGATAGGTCTGTCCAACTATGCAAGCTAGGTCTATTATTAAGGTATTGAAGCTCTGGTAAAGTAGATATTAGCTAGAATTCCATTTATTCCCAAGGATCTTGTACTGCCCAGCCAATATCTTGTGAGGTGATTTAGTAAATCTTGTTTTTAATATATACATTTACAATGTCCATTTTGTTTCTATAAAGAACCCTGACTAAAATGCAGATTCCTACTATAATGATTTAAATTTCCCATTCCATAATTCAAGTGCTGAAATTGTGATGATATTGGTGTGGAAGGTGTTAAGATATGATTAGACCACAAGGGATCTTACACTATGAATGAGATCATGACCCCTTAAACAACGTTCATGCAACATTAAGTTTGTGTGATGCCATGTGAGGTCAGCAAGAGGGACCTTCCTGTACCAAACATGGACACCATGATCTTGGCAATCCTAGCCTCCAGAATTGTAAGAAATAAATGTTGTGTTGTGTACAAATTACTCACTCTTGAGTATCTGGTTGGAGCAGCATGAATGGACTAAGAAATATATTATCTACCCACATTTTTAGCTAAGTGTCTGAAAACCAAAATGTAAAGACAAAAATTCTCCTGAGGAGCCCAGAGAGCTTTGAAGGATTTAAAAAAGAATTATGACAATGATGTGTTAGTGAGTCACAAGCTGTAAAGAAGAACTTCTTGGAAGTCGGTTATGGCAAACTTGAGAAGGAAGTGACCTGAGCATGATTAAGGGAAGGGCGCCAAACAGATGCCCTTACTTTTGCAAAAACATCCTGGGCACAACTCTCTACTATGAAGCAGGGCAACTCAGATGATCAGGTTTTGTATGTATTTTGGAAGCAAGACTGTCAGTATTTGTTCAGAAATTGAATAACAGATGGAGATAAGGGCTTGCCCACATTTTGGTTTGATAAACAGTAGAAATAAGACAATACAATTAATTTCTTTGTTGAATAAAGCTAAAATAGTGGAGACATAAATTCAGCATTCTGTTCTGGACACAATAATTGAAATGGCTTTGAAGAATCCAAGCTATAAAATAAACTATGGCAGATAGTTGAACAATGGAAGTTAGCACTCAGGGAAGAGATCTGAGAAAAATTTAACAACCTAGTGTGGACTATTGTGAACATATGGAGCTGGATGTTGGAAATAAAATGGTGAGGAAAATTATCTATGTATAATGATTACTGTCCTATCCTCTTCAGTGTGGTAGGATCTGCAGCTGTATTATTTATCACAGATATTGTTAAGGCACAGTTCATAGTGGAAAGAGTTACATAAAGTGAAGTGACTCAAACTCAGAGCAAACCCATATGTTCTCTGGGATATGCAGTGTAAACCTTGTAACATCTATAAGTATGAGTATATATAGGAAGAGGGAGGGAGTAAAATCTATAAAGGTAGAATGAAAACAAAAGATAAGCTGGTCAAGAAGTGAGGGAAGGGCAAAAAGACACCTGAAGAGAATGCAGCAGGATATTAGGAAAGGAGAAGAGAGTTGGAGTGTGGAGGGAGTTGGGGATCAAAGAGAGCATGAAAATCAATATTTGGTCTTTTTGGCTCCTCAGATGTGAAGGTGAATGAAATTGATGGGAGTTGTGATGTCACCCTTCCTCTAAAGATTATGCTTGCCTATCTTGTCTTCTGTCCTCTGGCATCTCTGGAAAGCCTGGGGGTAAGTTGCTTTAGTTTCACTGCAAATAACCTGCTGCTGTTTGGATTTACTTTCTTGCTTTGTTTGGTTTTTGTTTTAATAAATGTAAAAAGAAATCTATATTTTCTCATCACTTACATTCATTCCCTTGTTTCAAAATCACTGTTGACTTTAATGCCTGTGTTGATTTTGTTTACATGGTACTGTTTCAAGTTGTATATTTGACAGTTCTCAGCTTCCAAAAGTTGTCTTACTTAATTCATGTCTTTTTTTGCTCTCTTCGAAATCTTTATATCAGATGATTTCAGTTGTTTTTTCCTGCTTTTTTCATTATTTAAGACATTACATTCAAGATATTTCATACAAATTATTAAATTTGCCTGTAGAACTAATTCAGATCTTGATTAAAAATAAAATTGTTTTGATTTTCTAGTTTACTTATATATTGTACATTAATTTTCATATCTTTTCTATTTTATTTTCCATTTTATTTCTATTACAATATATGTTGCACTTTCCAAGGGGCATTGTTTCCTACAATCATTTTGAACCCAAGAAATCTGTAAATATTTATCTTTCGTTTCATGCATGTTGCTGCTTATGAGATCTTTTCATTCTTTAAATAAAAAGTAATATTGCCATTTAATCTGTTGTATTTTTTTAAATATTTTATGTATTCATTTTCAAGCAGAGAGATACAGAGAGAGAGAGAGAGAGAGAGAGAGAGAGAGAGAGAGAGAGAGAGAGAGAGCACACCAGGGTCACCACCTTGTGGGTCTGGCTTATGTGGGACCTGGGGAATTGAACCCGGGCCTTAGGCACTGGAGGCAAGTGCCTTAACCTCTGAGCCATCTCTCCAGCCCTGTTGTATTTTTATTTTTAAAGTATTTTTATTTTATTTAGTAGAAGGAGAGAAAGAGAGAGAGAGAAAAAAAAAGACAGCACACCAGGGCCTATTGCCACTGCAAATGAATGAATTCCAGATACATGCCTCAACTTGTGCAATTGGCTTTACATGGAGACTGGAGAATTTTACTTGTCCCTACATTCTTTGTAAACTAACACCTTGAACTGTTGAACCATCTGCTGAGCCCTGTTATGGTTTGTTTTTAATTACATACTTATAACTGCAGAAGCTAGAGATAATATAAAGACAAACAAATGTTCCCAAGGATTCAATATTCAGCAAAACTTTATAATAAGGAAACTCATGCAGATCTTTTTTGACATTAAAAATTCAAAAGGTAAAGATGGTCCTTTAGCATACAAAAAGAACATCAAAGTATACAAAATAGGTGTATCTTGTTTTACTGCATTTGGCTTTATTGTGCTTATAGGGAATACATTTTAAAAACAAATTCAAGGCATGCGGTAACTGTGCTTTGTTTAACAGAGCCATTTTCCAACAGTATGTGCTCATTTTATGTCACTGAATCATGTTTTTGTAATTTTCATGATATTTTTTTCATTACATATGTTATGGTACATATGTGATTGGTAAATGCCATTATTGTAATTATTTTAGAGTGCCACAGATCATACCCATATAAAACAGTGCACTTAACTGGTAAAAAAAATATTGAAAGGTGATGCAAACTTAGAAAAGCATGCCATGAGCTGACAAATCCTAGAAAGAATTCTCTTTCCATGTTTTAAATTATATAACAAGAAGATGAATTTTATTCAGAATCGAAGATTTAACTTATAAGTACATATTTAAAATTCAATTTTCTGCTGGTTTATTTTAAACCTACTAAATAAATGTTAGTTTACTTGTCTTCATTTGCTTATTTGCTTTAAATCTACAATTAACAAAAAGGTAATTTTAATATTTAGGTAATATGCTTTTGATGAACAATTTGCATTTTTTCTTTATAAAAATTGTTCTATAGTTTTGGTTTTATCATCTTTATTATATTATTATATATTAGACCATAAGTTGAAGGTTTCAGTATTTGTCATTATATCTACATGTATACAATGTCTGTGCACTATAATATACATGTACTCAATATGTCATTTCTTGAGAATAGGAAAATGATTAATGACACAGAATCATACTTACTATTTCCAAATAATATATTTTTATTGAGTTAGCTATTGCCTGTGTTTTAAGTACATTTTGGCTAAGTAAATAAAATTTTCCATCCACACTTAAACTTGTGCTAAAAGACAGAAATGTTTTTCTTCAAAGACATTTTCATTCTAATTCTTGTTGCTCAATAAACTGAAATCCAACAATATGTAGTTTAGAGACCTGTATTTTTAAATATCCTGACCTAGGTCTTAAAACTCAGTACAATCTCATTGCAAAAATTGTTTACATCTAGAGACACAACTGGATTTCCCAATTTCCTCAAGATATCAGGGGTAGAATATGACTGGTGACTTTTCTTTTTCTTTTACTATTTCTTTTAATAGTTAAATGGCACTCTTTGCCATACTGAGGTTTATCTAGTCTTCCTACTTACAGATGGACACAGAGTTATTCTTGCTGCATTCAGTGAAGCAAAAAAAAGGAACTTTCTCTCAAGCTAATTTTCTGCTCAATGCAACTCCTGCAATACTTTGTTCTACTAATTGGATTCTTATTTCCTCACTTTATGATATCTGGGAGAAGGCATTCATTAACTACCAGAGAGGAGGCAATTTTGAGAGAGATGCTGATTATGTTGATATATCATCACTGTGTTATGAGATGAGCAATAAATATTAATGCGACCCAGTATCACAGTCCTAGAAGGGATTCAAGTATTGGCAGCCACACTGAAGCTCAAAGACACTGGCATCATTTTCTTGGAGCCTATATGTGAAAGAAAAATAACTTGCATTCTTGGGTCTGATGCTAAAAACTCAAAAACTGTCTTTTTCATCAAGAGTAATTGTCATATAGGAAATCTGCTAAAATAGCTGTAGTTAAAAAAAACCTGACATTTCTTATATTATTCCATTCCTTGCCAGCAGAAAAATAACATAGTGGGGAGTTGTTGATCTATCTTTTCCCACCAAATCAGGCTTCAGTGCAATAGTCCCAACAATTACATGACTGACAGAACACTAGGTAGATGATAGATAGATAGATAGATGAGAGATGATAGATAAATAGATAGATGACAGATAGATAGATAGATAGATAGATAGATAGATAGATGATTGATAGATATAGATAGATGATATAAATAGATGATAGATAGATGATAGATAGAAGATAGATGAAAGATTGATGATAGATATACAGAAAAATAGATATATATATAGATAGATGATAGATAGATAGATAGATAGATAGATAGATAGATAGATAGACAGACAGACAGATACATAGATGATAGATGATAGAGATAATCATTTTATAATTTTTTTTGGGTGTGAAGCTATTCAGCTCTTAAGAAGTATGTCAAGAATTATGAGCAAGAACAGACCTTTAAGCTCAGCACTCGGGAGGCAGAGGTAGGATGATCACCATGAGAATATAGCCTGGGATAGAGCCCCTACCTCAAAGAAACAAACAAACAAAACAACAACAAAAAACCCTGAACATCTCTTAGATGAGCCTAATGAACTATACTGTGCCTTTCACATGAGTGTGTATTTCCTACTTTCCATGTGCTTATGAATCTGCTCTAGCCTTCTTACTAAATACAGATTTCCCTTAAACATCACAGTTTGTGATTTCTCCCTAAATACACTCAATAATTCAAAATTTATCCCTAATTTAGTATATTTTTATCAATTTTTGTTAAAATAGGACAAGACTCAAAATCAGGGTTCATAAATTTAGGGGATTCCTCCTGAACCCCAAAATACTCCATCACTTAAAACTGTCCTTTTAACTTTCAGAGAAACATTATGTTTATAAAGAACTTCAGATGCTGCTCTTGTAATAGTCTCAATATAGGATTGAGAATTCTGAAAACGTGAGGGTGAGCAAAGAACAAGTGTATAAGGAAAAGTGTTCAGTCCTGGAAGGTAAAAGTAGTTGCTACCAGTAGTACTGCTGCTGGATTAGAATTCCACACAAGCTGCTCTCAAGTTTCATGTTCTTATCTGGTAGCAAATAATTGGTAATACAGACTCAATTAATGAGACTTATTTTAGCTAGAGTTAAGAAGGGGGAGAAAATAAAGCAGGAAAGTATACAGGCCATAAGAAATTCTCCCCTTCCCTAGCCAGGCTGGGAATAATGGCTATAATGGTCTAGTAACTATATTTTTTTCTTCAACATTAACATATTTCTAAAGTATATTCCTTCATTTTAGAGTGACATGATACCATTATATCAACTATTCAGTAAATCTGAAATGCATGACAAAGCATTAACTTATTAGGAAATTAGGTAAAAGTAAAAGAATGTATAATAAAAAATTTCTTCTCTCTCTCTCTCTCTCTCTCTCTCTATATATATATATATATATATATATATATATATACTGCTCTCTCTCTCTATATATATATATATATATATACTGAATGCATATTGTTGCATGTAATTGTACAGTTCAATGCAAATATATGAGTTCAACTGATAGATGCTGTTAGATAGCTTTCTGTGTTTTTTTTTTCAGCAACAGGCTCCTACCTCAGGCCTGGGGTGGGTATTAAAGAGCTTTGACAGAATTTGACCTCATGGTTCACTTTGGTCAACAGCTCAGTGAGGGAAGGAGTCAATGACTGGGACCAGGAGTTGCAGGACTGATCAATATTTCATGGGAATTTTCAAAGTAGTTTTACTTTGAATTGTCCTAATGTTTACAGATGATGAATGCATTTTGAATATTTATGGACATTTTTGTTCCATCTTCTTACAACTGTCTATTAATTTGATTAGTTCATTTCTTTTTATAGGGGCAAAGAGGAGTTTTACTGATCAAAGATGAGAAAGAGTAGCACTTCTCTATCGACATACGCGAAAATGTTCAGAGGGAAAATTTGTAGCCTATAGATCATTTGTAAATTGAAATATTTGGATATTTTGGTGTTTAATTTTTTTCTGTTCTTTATATATTATTTTAAAACCATTTAGTGATAGTTTTCATACATTCATGGGATGTATTTTGATCATAATCCCCTCATATTACTTTCTTTTGCCCCCTTCCCCAACCAGTTCCAGTGAACTCCTTTTTTCTAAATAATCCCATTTCTATTTTGATCCCTCCCCTTCCGTCCCCTCCTCTTCCCCTCCCCTCCTATCTCTTCCCCTTCCCTCTTCTCTCTCCTTTCCTCTCCTCCACCATCAACATGAATGTATTGATAGGACCAATATTGTTTAGGTAATAACAGCTGCCTTGTGATAATGAACGCAATGGTAGCTTTGTGTCTGGAAGACAGGGTTCCAAAGCAGTCTCACACATCTTTCTTTCTTTCTATTTTTCTTTCTTTCTTTCTTTTTTTTTTTGGCCACTTCTTCGCAAAGTTCCCCAAGCATAGGTGGTTATCACAGAGATGTCTCCTTTAGTGCTGGGCACTTAACTATCACTTCTTGTCACTTTAATGACTGTTAATTCTCTCATGTAATCACTGTCATTGGAAAAAGAAGCTTGTCTGACCAAAAGACACTAATCTATACAAAAATAATAACAAATATTTATAAGGAAGTTTGTTTGGCATACTATATTCATTTAGTCAAACAATGATAGCTTTTCTTATTAGGTCATAACCTTCCAAACCACAGGTTTTTGTTAAGATTTTTCATACCAGGCATGAATTCTTTGGTGTGGAACAGGTCTCAAATCCATCAGAGAGTAGTTGGTGAGCCCCATCACAGCTATTCTACTACTATACCAGTTGGTACATCTTGCCTGGCTGGCCAGTTGTGATCTGTAAGGATAACTGCTGGTTAATAGCATTGATAACTTTTCTACCCCATCTGTTCTCCATATATTCTATAATAATATATTACCAGGATAAGTATTGTAAAAATATGTATTTCAGCAAAATTATCTACAGATTTTTTCAACCTTGATCAAAACTCTGTTATAATTTATAAAAATAAAAAATAATCTTAAAATTCATAGGAAAGCTCAGTCTCCAAATAGCTAAAGCAATCCTAAGCAAAAGGAAGAGTTCTGAATGTAATGCAATACCAGACACCACAATTTATATTATAGAGGCAAAATTTCAAAGATACCATGGTTATAATACTGACATAAAAACAGATATTTTGGAACAATAGAGAACAGTGGAGGAACCAGAAATAAACCAACAAAACTACAGCTATTAATTCTTAGGAAAAGTGATAAAATATGACATGGAAAAATACATAGTCATTTCAATACAGAGTGCTAGACAAACTATCCAAACTACCCATATGAAGAAGAATGAAATTGAATCTATATCTCTCACTCTGCAGAAAAAATCAACTCAAACTTGGTAAAATATCTTAATCTAAGACCCGACCCATTTGTCTGAAATTGCTAAAGGAAATCAGAAAGACATCAGTTCAAGATACAGGAATATGCAAGAAATTTCTGAAAATTTCTCCAATAGCATATGAAATAGCCACAGAATTTGACAAATGGAGTATTCTGAAATTAAAATGTTTGTGTATTCAAAAAGAAGCTATCCGCAGAGGGAAGAAGAGGATCTACAGAATGACAGAAAAATCTTTGACAGCTGTAATTCAGAGAGGGCGTTGATGTTTTTCTTCACACTGGTATGCCAATGTCCTTCCTATGTTTGGATAGTTGGAGGTAAGTAAGTCATCATGCTCTTGATTTTGTGACATTTATTACATTCTCCCACATCTTATTGTAAGAAAACTACTAAATAAACAGACAAAAGCACACGTTTTACAAGAAGAATGAGGAAAGCAACCAGTTACTTATAAAAGCGGGTCCATCTGAATAATAACAGATTTCTCAGAAAAAAAAACTTTTAAAAACCAGAAGACATTGGAATGAAATATTTCAAGTTCTAAAAGGCAACAACTTCCAAACCAAACTACTATACCCAGCAAAACAATCAGTCATAGTTGAAGAAGGAAGACATTTCCTTGATAAGCATAAGCTAAAGGGCTTCGTGAACACCAAGCCAACACCATAGAAAATATTTGAAGGAATCCTATAGATTAAAGAGTAGGAAAACATATATATATGAGACCAAAGGAAAGATTGCACCATGCTTGAATAGTAAGTAAAGCAATAGAGTAAAATAGGAAAACAAAGCCCTACAGAAAACAGAAGAATAGCAGTATATAGTTCATTAAAATCCTAGAACTCAAATGATTTCAAATCCTTAATCAAAAGACACAGACCCTCAGAAATGTTTTTTAAGGCATGATCCTTTTGTGTGTTGCCTCTAAGAAACATAGCTCTCCATGAAAGACAAATGATATCTTAATGTGAAAGGAAGTAAAAAATAAAAATGGTATTTAAAGCAATTGGGGCTAGGAAACAAGCAGATGTTAGTGTTCCAATATGTGATGAAATAGACTTCAAAGCAATATTAATTTGAAGAGATGAAGAAGTTCACTTTACTATTCAGGGAAAAATCCAACAAGGGAACATTACGATTACAAACATATATACCCCAAACACAATGCCTCTAAATTGATAAATAGAAGAATAGTCATAGATTAACTCCAGCACAATAATAGCAGGGAGATTCATTATAGCAATGTCACCAATAAACCATTCAGTCTGGCAGAGAAAATGAACACACATTTAGAAAAGCATCTAAAACGAATGACATCATAAAAAATAGACCCAAAAGATATCTACCAAATATTCTATACAAATACCACAGAATACACATTCTTCTCAGCAATGCATGGAAATTTCTATGGAATGCACCATATATAAAACAAATCTGAAAATTATAGGAAAATTTCAATAATTCCTTGAATTCTATCAGATCACAATGGAATAATACTAATAGTCACCAGCGAGAAAAACTACACAGGCTCATATAAATTGAAAAAAAAAAATACACTACTGGATCATGAATAGATCATTGAAAGAAAAAAAAACAAGAAGGAAATCATAATAAATTTCTAGAATCATATGATATTGAAAACATAACACATTAAAACCTATGACACAATGAAGGCAGTCCTAAGAGGGAAGTTTATAGGTTTACATGCTGATAATAAGACATTGATAGATTTCAATTAACTTAATTATATACTTCAGAAACTGGAAAAAAGCGTAAATAAAAATTAGTATATGAAACAAATGATATTGTTGTTTTGTTATTTTCTGTCCTGATCTGGATTACATTTTTCCATCTACAATAATAAATAACAATAAAGTGACCATAAAGGATGAACTAGAATTAGTTCTTTCAAAAGTCATTTAAGTTCAAGAAACCATTAACAAAACTAACCAGAAAGAAAAACAAGACCTAAATTGACAAAAGTAGAAGTGACAAGGGAGCCATTATAATAGTTTTTAATGAATACTGAAAATCATAATGACATACCTTAAAAAGATATACACCATTAACTTAAAAGTTCTAAAAGAAATAGATAAATTTCTAGATTCATATGACAGAAAATCTCAGGCAAAAAGAGATATACCATTTAAACAGACCTATACTAAGCCATGTTATTAAAACAGTTATAGCAACAAAATCCCCAACTAATAAAAGCCCAGGTCTAAAAGGATTTCCTGGAAATTTTACCATACTTTGAAAGAACTAACACCCATGATTCAAAATGTTTTACTTAAATTAGGAAATAAAGGAATACCTCAAACATCTTTTATAAAGCAAGTATTTCACTGATTTTAAAACTAGATAAAGATGGAACAGAGAAGAAAATTATAGACCAATCTACCTCATGAATATAGATGTAAAAATTCTCAAAAAACACTTGAAAACTGGATAAAATATTACATCAAAATGATCACTCAGCTTGGTGTGGTAGTACACACCTTTAATCCCAGCACTTGGGAGGCAGAGGTAAGAGGATCTGAGTTTAAGGACAGCTTGGGATGGCTGACTGAGTGCCAGGTCAGCCTTGGCTAAAGTGAGACCCTACATTATATATAAAAAAAGAAAAACTGTGAGAAAGAGAGAGAGATCATTGTCCATATTTATATTAGTCAGGGTTCTCTAGATGAACAGAAACAAAAGAATTTATTGTAGTAAAAAGGAGAATTTATTGAATTAGCTCATGGCAGTTCCACAATTGTAGTCTGCAAGCCCAGGAGTCAAGGAAACAAGGAAAGGTAGCCCCTCAGTTGACATGGCTGGAGGCCTCAGCAGTCCCAATTCAGCACTGAAGGCCTAAAGGCTTTCTGGGGAGCCTCTGCTCTTCATTCCAGGCTGGAAGGCTGAGGAAGCTTTGTCCAGTGCTGAAAAAGAGATGCAGGGAAAGCAACATCTGCCAGGCAGGCAGGGAGGCATGGAGGAGCAGAGATTTATTTCCTCTTTATATAGACTTGGGACATGATCTTCCAACCCTATCCCAGACTTGTTGGATCCCTGAGTCTCTGGAATTTCCTTACTGCACTGCCCTCCCAGGAAGGGATGCTCATTTCTAGTTGCTCTGAGCTTCCTTACATCCTGCCCCCTACTGCCTTCCTGCGAACAACATCAGAGATGTGCCCAAGATTACTGAAAAAGTGAAGTTGACAAAAAAACTTAATCACCACAACATTCATGTTTGCTTTATTCCAGAGATCCCGGGATGATTCACCATAATCAAATTGATAAATCAGTAAATGTATTATAAAATATAAATTGACTCAAAAACAAAAAAATGCACAATCATCTCAATAGATACAAAAATGAATTTGACAAATCTATAAACCCTTCATTATCAAAGTCTTGAAGTAAGTGGAAATAGAAGGATCATATCTAAATAAAATAAAGTTTATATACAACATACTTACAGCCAACAATATGTTAAATGGGAAAATCAATTCATTTTTACTAAAATAGTGAACAAGACAAGGTTTCCCATTTTCTCTACTCTTACTCTACTTAGTAATGGAAGTCTTAGCTAGAGCAATAAAAACACAGAAATAAGTAAAAGAAATGCAAATATGGAAGGAAGAAATCAAATTAACTTTTCTTGCAGATGATATGGTTCTATATTTAAGAGACTCTAAATATTCCCTCATAAAAAAGTTACAGCTGATAAGCACTTTCTGCAACATAGAATGATGTGAAATTCATACAGAGAAATCAAGAGCCTTCCTATACGCCAATAGCAAACATGCTGAGGGGGAACCACTGAAAATAGCAATCAGGGAAGTGAAAGAATTATACAATGAAAACTTTAGAACACTCAAGAGATAAATTGAAGAAGACATTAGGAAATGGAAAAAATGCTAGTAGTTATGGATTAGAAGAAGGAATATTGTGAAAATTGTTTTCCTACCAAAAGTTATCTACAGATTTATTGTAATCCCCACCAGAATTAGAAAAAATGGAAAAACTTTTATTAAAATTTTTAGGGTAACACAAAAGACCTGGATAGCCAAAACAATCCTGAGCTAATAAAATGAGTAAGTAAATAAATAAATGAAATAATATTGGGGTACTATCATATGTAATTTTATCGTCTATTACAAAGTCATACTAACAAACTCAGCATGATACTGTCATAAAGACAGAGACATGGATCAATTAAACCAAATAAAATTTCCAGATATAAACCAAATCAGCTACAGCCATTTGATTTTGAGAAAAATGTCAAAAATACTCACTTTGAAACAACAGCTTCTTCAACAAGTGGTATTGCCGATAATGTATATCTCCATGCAGAAAATGAAAATGGATCCTTATCTCTATGTACCAGAATCAACTCCAAATGGATCAAAGAACTTAAAATAAGACCTGAAAACACCAAAAGTGATAGAGAAAAAAAAAGTGTGTAAAACATTTTACAATATAGGAGTAGGTAAGGACTTTCTGAACAGGACTCCATTTTCTCAGGAACTAATCAGCAAATGGGAAATCATGAAATTAAATAGCATTGTGGAGCAAAGTAAACTGCGAATTGAGCAAAGAGACAGCATACAAATGGTAGACAACCTTAGCAAGCTATATATATATATGTTGGATAATTAATATTTAGACTCTACAAAGAACTGGAAAAGACACTATACAATAAAAAATCAAATGACTCAATCAACAACGGGCTTTGAAACTAAACAGTTTTCTAAAGAAGTACAAAAGCCAATACATTTTTTAAAGTGTTTAATACCCCTACCTATCAGGTAAATGCAAATTAAAACCCCTTTGAATCCCCCTTGTCCAGATGGCTGTCATGAAGGAAAAAAAGAAAAACAGATGTCTATGAAGTTGTGGGGAAAGAAGGACCCTTATTTACCATTGATGGAATTGTGAACTGGTACAGGCACTGTAAAATCAGTGTGGAGGTTCTGAAAAAGCTGAAACATGAACTGCCTGGCTGGAGAGATGGCTCAATAGATAAAGGCATTTGTTTTCAACCTTCTCAAACTGAGTTCAATCTTTTTTTCATGTACTCAGAAAGTGATTGAGAAGGCATATATAGTGGGTCTTTAATACTACTAAATCTATAGCAGTAAGAGGCAGAGCAGGAGAATCCAGAAGTTCACAAGCAGAAGCAGCAGTAAGCAAGACCCTGTCTCAAAATGCTTAAGAAGAGGAGAAGCTGTTTGAGTTTGTTCTTCCAACTCTGTGCACTGTGTCAAGGGCACACACATACACACACAGAGAAATAATAATAATCAAAGAACAAACATGCAAGCCAGACATACCATTCCTGGGCACATCCTCAAACAACTGTACACTCTATTACAGAGATAATCTTTTATCAAAATTTATTGCTGGGCACTCAACAAAAACAAGGGAATGTAATTATCTGAACTCTATCAGTTGTTGAATGCATAATTAAAATATGGTAACTGTAAAACAATGGAATTATATCTATCCATATATCAAAACAGGATTAGGAATTTTTCAGGAAAAAGGGGATCTAGCTGGAAAATACTACATAATGTGATATAAATTGGGGTGATAGAGGGATCAGTACAACATGCTCTCTCTCTCATATGGATCCTTGCTTAGAAACTTTATACTTTATACATGAGAGAGAGAGAGAGAGAG
>PVHP010024738.1:0-26172 GCA_004024765.1 Zapus hudsonius | reverse complement strand
CTCTCTCTCTCTTGGACCTGTGAAAGGGGGCCAGCCTGTTTTGCAATTATGGAACTTCCCCTGCATCTGTAACTTCAATAAATCATTTCCTCCCAAAACTGTGCCTGGTTTGAAGATTCATCCCAGCAGGGTGTGGCTGACTATGACAGTTTCTCTCTTCTGTTTAATATTCCATAATCTGTGGTCCTTTTTATCATCAGCATTGTAAGTTTTTATCCATTTCTTGTTTGTTATTTGCATGTTAATTATACATAACCATGTGTAGAAGTTTGAATATGATAATTTGATTGTATGGTCCTTTCCTGATGTTTTATTAAAATTTCTGCAGGCATATCCCTACTACAAGGGGGTATGTCAATGGGGGTGGATCTTGGGGTCCAGCCCTAAGGTGTGTTTGGGGGTGGATATTGAAACAAATGACTTTCTTGGTGGTTTTCTGTCCCCTTTCCAAAGGAAGACTGTACGTTTGAAGGTTCATCTCTTATTGTCCATTTTTGACAGGATTTATACCATTAACAATAGGACTGACATCTATGGCCTTATGGTATACTTCATGTTCTTCATCAAAAACAGAGTTATAACTGATTTGAGAAGCTTTATAATAGCCCCTTTGGAAAGACAATAAAGCTATTTAACCAGAAATCTTATGACAACAAGTAGGAAGAAGTCACATTATCTCATTATTGTGCAAAATAAAGGGATTCAGCATCATTTTTAGAAATGGAGTGAATGTTGTTCACATAAAAGAGGAAGTTGGAAGGGAAAGGAACTAGAATAGACCAGTTGTTGGAAAGAACAGAAATGGATATGGGAAAATCCTCTTGTGTTTATGAAGAATTCACTTTTGAAGCCTGTGCCAAATCTGTGAGCAAACATTAGCTTGGGTAAATGCTCAGAATAGAAGACTTCAGTAAACTAATGAAGACACCAAATGATTTTGGCCTGATAACGGCAACTAAATCACTGCTGAAGGGATATTTATGATGGTTTCTGCCCAGGAGCATGGCTAGGCCCATGATGACATTGAAGTTGAATGGGTCAACAATGAAATAAATGTTACAAAAAATTCACTTTCAGAGCTGTAAATTATTTTGGCTGCTACTCCTTGGGGGCCAGGAAATACTGGAATATGGAGATTCTAGAGAGGACATTGACATATAGAAAGAAATTTGGTGGTGCTGTGATTTTTTTAAAAAATCAAATTTGTTTTTACTGTGCCTTACCATCCAGTGGTGAACTTTTTAGCATAACAAGCATGAAGCAAATAAATGGTGATAAATCTCCTAGTATGCAAGTCACTTTCATCTTAAGTGAGCTTTTCTTATACTTGTATTTTTCCCCTACAAAAATCTGAGCACAGATGGAGCCTATTGATCAGGGAATAGGTTAAATTTGTCTCAGTGTTCTTTTCCTGGCTACTCTTTTCTTCTTTTAAACCTATGTTTTTCAGAAAGTTTGTTTCAAAGATGTATTTTTGACTGTGTGCATGTTTGAAGTTTTATTTCCTCAAGCCATAATGTTGGAGATACAACCACACTGGGGTCAAAAGGTGCTTTATAAATATTTTGTTAAATACTTGCTGATTCATTAAGTACTTTCTTCTTTTCTATTAAAACTCAGGTCAGGCCATTTACACCAATTTTGTAAAATTATGGATAAAAACTAAGATGCCAGATGACATAATGCAAGATATTAATGACCTTGACTTAAAGCTGCAGATGGGCCAACTAGTACAAAGTTTACTTTATAATTAGCGATGTTTGCTATTAAAATGGATCAACTAGAAAAGTTAATTTACTGTTTTGATAGCACTGTTTTGTCCTGGGATGTAGATAAGGAAAGGACTTTTTAAGGTCTTTAGCTAAGTTTCCTTTTCACTCACTCTCTACTCTCCGAAAATTGATACCCACTGTCACTTCTTTTTAAACCTGCATTCTTCCTTTTCACTGGTGAAATAGAAGCAATGAGAGTGATCTTACCATGTCATTGATCTACCTACCTCTTACTCGCATAAAAAACTATGCCTCCTATTCCTCTGAGTTGTGAGCACTTCTAACTTACACTAATTCCTCCACTCTTATCTTGGATCCCAGTGAAGTTCAGGATGCCAAGTCTCACTTTTTTCTTCTGCTATGCCAACCTTTCCTTTTATACCTTTTCCATCAGTATGCTATATTACTTTCTATATGAAAAACACTTAAAACAACTTCTTTGACCTGCCATGCCCTTCTACTTCCTTCAGTGTGTTTCTGTTTCTCTTTAATAGCAAAAGTTTTGGAGGATCTTTGTATACTTACTGCTTTCTCTTTCTAGTCTCTCATGAATCCATTGTAGCCAGGTGCTCAATTTTATCATGGTATGAACTAACTACAACACTATCAGAGGAGATGGTTCATTGATGTTGGACCTTTGGTTTTGCTTTGTTTTAGAGGAGGATAGTTTAGGCCAGGCATCTGAGTAAGTCTGCCTAATAAATAGATGGAAATAAATATAAGGTTCTTTCAGTGGGAGAGTCACATGAGTTATTACTCTTTAAATTGTATCTGCAGTCCTTGAGGGGATCACCTAGGGAGATATCAAGTCTTGGGAAAGAGTTTGAGGGAATCCCAAAAATTGGAAGGCAGAAAAGGAAATATGTGAATGAAGAAGAGAATGGTCAGGGAAACAGTAAGATAATTACAAGATTATAATTACAGGTAATTATGAGATTGTTAATGGGATAAGTCAAGGGAAGGGGTCAGACCAATAACCCCATGATGATACTTTATTTTTTTCCTTGTACACTCAAACTTTAGCAATTCTTGTCAGTTTTTTTTGGAATTTTCTTTACATGAAGTCTTATAAATTCCTTCTGACTTAGCCTGTTCTAATATCACATTATTAACGAGTCTTTTTCTGATCACTAAGTATATGCTTGTGTATTGCCCATCTTCCACACATAATAGTGAAATCAATTACAGATAACAGACTTTTTCAGATCAGCTTGGTTTTCATAGTTATTGGTAAACAGCAGTGCCTGGATCATAGAGAAACTAAACATGTGCTTAGTTACTGTCACTGGCTCCCTATTTCTTCATTGTTTGACATGCCTGAATGCCAAAGTGTCATATACATCTCTCTGTACACCTGCTAGTCACCCTTCCAAAACTATCCTCAAACTTCCCTTTACCTCCCATCCAGTTTGAAGCAGATGGTGCAAAGGCAACACATGCCAGGCACAAAGAAAAGTTACTCAGCTCTCACTTTATGTTCACATTTCCAACAAAGTGTCATCAAACTGGAAACAATAGCTAGGAGGTGTACTGGGTCCCCAGGGGAACATTTGATACTGGATGTGTGGGCTCTTTGGTTACATAGTAACTGGAGGAGAAGAGCATGATGTTGAATTTTGTGGGCAGGGTCCACCTCAAATATCAGGAGTGCCCTTCCTTCAAAGTACCAGAATAAGCATTGTAAAGAAGGGATTCCATTCCATCAGAGAGTGGACAACAAGCACATTTACTTATCTCTTAGAGATGGTGAATTGAATCTCATAGCACTAAAAGGAGTTCATCTTTGTCAATCTCCATGAAAGAGATGTGGCAAGCAGCGATGGGAGAGGAGCTGATTTAGAAACCAAAAAATAGGTCTTCACCATAGTAATATCACAATCATTATCTATAATTGTGCTCCTAGGGTTCATTACCCACTATAAGCCACTCTTGTTGGAATCTGTAGATTTATTGAGTCTCTGTTGCTTCTTAACCAATGGTTCATCTTATATCCTGATCTTATTTGATTTAGCAATGTAAACTTTTAAGTACACTGTCCAGGAAAAGTGTATTTTGCTGCAATATTCATAATAGCTAAGAAGATAAATCAGCCTACATGATCATAAATAAATGAATGGACAAAGAGCATGAAGGTCTTCCCTATATGACTGCATTTAAACCTAGGAAGGAAGCTTTAATCTCATTTCCTATTTTCAGGAATGCACTTAATCACTGCTACTCCCACATTTTTCTTTGGGACTAGAACATTGTCTTTCTTTTATTCACCCCACTTCTAGTAGCTGTGTAACCTTGAGAAATCACTTTGGTTTTTAATGCCTCCATTTTTTAAAATGCAAAATAGAACCTTTTTGACAAGGCTGATGTGAGATTTATAGGAGTTCATATATGAATAAGCATATAACACCACTCAGAGCATATAATGGGTATTTGAGGTTAACGGAATCAGACTTTAATAGTCTGACTGAGCCTTTGTTTCAGAGACTCTCAAACATTCAGGTATATCAGAGTCTTCATCAGATATATTGGTCCTACTGAAACATAACTCATTTGTGGTGCAGAAGAATTGACATTACGCATGAGCTTCTGCTACAGATGATTCTGCAACTACACTGAGAAACACTGTGTAAAAAATGTCTTTTCCTTTATATACCTACCCTGTTATTCTCTGCAATTTGAGATACATACTTTCTTTCCTCTCTACACCTCTCTTCTCCCTTTCTTCCTACCTCTCGACTTCCTTCCTTCCTTCTTCCCTCCCTCCCTCCCTCCCTCCCTCTCTCTTTCTTTCTTTCTTTCTTTCTTTCTTCTTTCCTTCCTTCCTTCCTTCCTTCCTTCCTTCCTTCCTTCCTTCCTTCCTTCCTTCCTTCCTTCCTTCCACTCTCCCTTCCTTCCTTCCTACCTTTCTATCACGCTTCCTTACTTCCTTGCCCTCATTCTCTTCTCTCTTACTCTCCCTCCCTCTCTCTCTCATGTCCTCATGCATTTCATGCTATTAGATTCTCCTGGGAGTGGACCTGAGGTGTGATATCTTGCCAGTGAGAACAAAATAACACATGGGGCTGATATGACTGAGCTTTGTCTCCTTTTAAGGTTTTGTTCTGTCTTTGATTGTCTCCTTTCATATTCCCTTAATATTTTGAAAAACTACATTTGAAAGATGTCCAGTCTGCATCAGTTATGCTGAAAGGAAACAAACTGCAAGGTGTGGTTGGGCCAAAGAGTTCCATTGCATCCTGAGTAAATTGAACTGACGAAAGAAAAGAGAGTCAGGAACATGCAGTGTAAGTTCTTTATGAACAAAAACAAAGAAGGAGATACAATTCAGAGATCATGTGGGTTTGATCAAATTTATCATGGAAGCACATACATTTTAGTTCCTCATGTCTTTGCTAACGGTGTCACACATTTTGTGAAATAGGATCCTATATATGATTGGATAAAATTATTGATAGATATTTTAATATAAAGCAGAAATGTTTATATTAAACAATGTTTCAAAATGCTAGTTATCTCATTGCAAGACTCTTAGGTAAGTAAGTAAAATGTAATATTCAGGTTTCAAGATCTCAGGGTATTCTGTTTATGACAAAGGATGTGCTGTGCTATATACTGGGGACACAGTGACACTCTTCTTTGATTCTTGTGTCATATAAGGCAATCAGTTCCTGACTGTCTGTAATAGCAATGTGTCCATTCACCCTGTCATATTTAGGCAACAACATTTCTACCTCTTCTTTTTTTCATTATTTTAATTGTCCATAATGAGTTACAATATTTAGTGGGCAAACCATGAGTTGTTATCGCCATGAGTTGTTATCGCTGCCCTCCCCTCCCCCCTCTACTGGATAACCTCCTCCATGGGTCGTCTGGATCAGTCCTTAGGGGACCATGGATAGCCTAGTATTCAGCCGAGTTCTCCTGGCCATGCCTCTGGATAATCTCCCCCACCACGGCTCTCTTTCCGCCCCCTATTCCACATAGTTCCCTGAGTCTTAAGTATTAAGACTGCTTTAAGGTTGTGAGCTTAGGGGTCTTTGTGTCGAAAATCGGTGTTTTCTGTCTCACTGGCTTAAGTATTAAGGATGAGTATTAAGGCTGCTTTAAGGTTGTGAGCTTAGGGGTCTTTGTGTCGAAAATCGGTGTTTTCTGTCTCACTGGCTTATCCTGTGTTGATTTAATGGCTGTGGGTCCCTTGTTCATCCTTTTTGTATCCTGCCACGTTGCTGAAGGCATTAGTCACCTTCAAGAGGTTACTGATACTATTCTTTTGGTCTGATATATAAAGGATCATGTCATCTGCAAAGAGGGATAGTTTAATTTCTTCCTTTCTGATTTGTATCCGTTTTATGCACTTCTCTTGTCTAATTGCTTGGGATAGAACTTCAAGCACTATGTTGAAGAGCAGTGGTGAGAGTGGGCAGCCTTGCCTTGTTCCTAAATTGAGTGGGAACTCCTTGAGTCGTTAACCATTGAGAATGCTCTGTGCTTTAGGAGTTTTGTAAATTGTCTTTATTAAGTTGAGGTATAGGCCATCTATGCCTATTCTTTCTAGAGGTTTGAACATGAAGAGGTGTTGAATTTTGTCAAAAGCCTTCTCCGCATCTATTGAGATAACCATACGGTTTTTGTGTTTGAGCCGATTAATGTGATATATTACATTTATTGACTTGGGTATGTTGAACCATCCCTACATCTCTGGGATAAAGCCAAGTTGGTCAGGGTGAATAATATTTTTTTAGAGAGAGAGAGAGAGAGAGAGAGAGAGAGAGAGAGAGTACCAGAGCCACCATTTTGTGGGTCTGGCATATGTGGGTCCTGGGGAATTGAACCCGGGGCCTTAGGCACTGGAGGCAAGTGCCTTAACCGCTGAGCCAGCTCTCCAGCCCTGAATAATATTTTTGATGTAGTGTTGTATCTGGTTTGCTAGGACTTTGTTCAGGATTTTTGCATCTAAGTTCATCAGAGATATGGGTCTATAGTTCTCTTTCTTGTTGCATCCTTGCATGGTTTGGGGATAAGGGCAATGGTAGCTTCATAGAAGGTGTTTGGAAGCCTTCCCTCTTTTTCCATGTTTCTAACAAGATTCAGAAAGAGTGGGTTCAGATCTGTGATGAAGGATTGGTAGAATTCAGCTGAGAAACCATCTGGTCCTGGGCTTTTCCTTTTGGGAAGGTTTTTGATTACATCTTCAATCTCTGTGGATGCGATAGGTTTATTTAATGCTTTTATCTGCTCTGGGTTGAGCTTTGGCAGTTGGAAGGTGTCCAAAACTTATCCATTTCTTCCAGGTTCTCTAATTTTCTGGAGTAGAGGTTTTGGAAGTATGACCTGATGATTCTTCCAATGTCTTCAAGATCTGTTGTGATCTCACCATTGTCCTTTCTGATTTTGTTGATTTGGGCTTTCTCATTTCTTCGTTTGATTAGATTGGCCAGGGGTGTGTTGATCTTATTAACTTTTTCAAAGAACCAACTCTTTGATTTATCAATTATTTAAATTGTTTTATTTCCAATTCATCAATCTCAGCTATGATTTTAATTATTTCCTTTTGTCTTGAGCTCCTCAGGTTAGCTTTTTCCGTGTGTTCCAATGATCTTAGATGGGTGGTTAGGCGATTGATTTGAGACCTCTCTGTCTGTGATATGAAGGCATTTAGTGTGATGAACTTTCCCCTCGGGACTGCCTGCATTGTGTCACATAAGTTCTGATATGATGTGTTATGGTCATCATGTATTACTAGAAAATTCTGAACTTCCTGTTTTATTTCTTAGATGACCCAATCATTTTGTAGGAGTGAATTATTCAGGTGCATAAGGATGTCATAAGTTTCAATAAATTCAAGAAATCAAGTGAGCAAAACTTGAAGCATCTATGGGATACAATAAAGAGGACCAATATTAGAATCATGGGGATCCCAGAGAGAGAAGAATTCTAGGCTAAGGGCATAGGAAATATCTTCAACAAAAGATATTTCCATATCTAACAAGAGAAAGCCCACTCAACTTTCAAGGGGCCCAGAGGACTCCAAACAGACAGGGCATGAAGAGGAACTCTCCAAGACACATCTTAATTAAGATGCCTAACATAGGAAGCAAAGAGAAAATACTCAAAGCTGCTAGAGAAAAGCAAACCGTAACTTACAGAGGAAAAGCCATCAGACTTACCTCAGACTTCTCATTAGAAACCATGAAAGCCAGATGGGCTTGGAATAATGCTTTTCAGGGCCTAAAGAAGTATGGATTTCAACCTAGACTACTGTACCCAGCAAAGCTATCCCTCATGATTGACGGAGAAGTGAAAGTGTTCCATGCAGTAAACCACCTCTACAACTATTTGAACACAAAGCCAAAATTGCAGAAGATCCTGCAAGAGATAACCCATGCAGAAGAAACAAGAAATCTACGTCAGAAGGTACCAGAGACCAGATACAACAGTTGCAGTTGGTGTGCTAATAACAGCAGCAGAGACAACAACCCCTATTACCCCTTCATCATGGCAGGGCTTAAAGCAAAACTCACAGTTATATCACTGAATATTAATGGACTTAACTCCCCTATAAAAAGGCACAGACTTGCAGGGTGGGTCAGAAAAATGGACCCCTCCATCTGCTGCCTTCTGGAAACAAACCTTACTTCTAAAGACAGATATCTTCTTAGAGTAAAAGGATGGAAAACAGTTTTTCAGGCATGTGGAAATAAAAAGAAAGCAAGTGTGGCTACATTAATCTCTAACAAAATAGACTTTACACCAAAATCAATTAAAACTGATAAGGAAGGTTACTTCTTACTCAACAAAGGAAGGAACCAGCAGGATATATGAGCATCATGAACATATATGCACCAAATTCGGGTGCAACACAGTTCGTAAAGGAAACCCTACTCAAAAATAAAGCAAAAATAGACTCTAATTCCATCATAGTAGGTGACTTTAATACACCTCTATCAGCCCTAGACAGATCAACCAAACAGAAAATCAGCAGGGACATAATGGAGCTTAATGACACCATTGACCAACTGGGGATAACAGATATGTACAGAACGTTCTACCCCAAAGACACAGAATATACATTCTTCTCAGCAGCAAATGGGACTTTTTCTAAAATTGACCACATCTTATGTCAGAAATCCTCCCTAAACAAATTCAGGAAGATTGATGTAGTTCCTTGCATCATATCAGACCATAGTGCATTAAAGATAGAAGGTAACATTGGAACATGATCCAGAAAATACACAAAGTATTGGCGCTTGAATAATTTGCTCCTAAAAATGATTGGGTCATCCAAGAAATAAAAGAGGAAATTCAGAATATCCTAGCTTTAAATGATGACGATAACACATCATACCAGAACTTATGGGACACAATGAAGGCAGTCCTGAGGGGAAAGTTCATCACGCTAAATGCCTTCATATCAAAGAAAGAGAGGTCTCATATCAATTGCCTAACTACCCACTTAAAATCATTAGAAGAGATGGAAAAAGCTAACCCGAGGAGCTCAAGACGAAAGGAAATAATCAAAACCAGAGCTGAGATTAATGAATTGGAAATAAAGAAAACAATTTAAAAAATAGATAAATCAAAGAGTTGATTCTTTGAAAAACTTAATAAAATCAACAAACCCCTGGCCAATCTAATCAAACGAAGAAATGAGAAAGCCCAAATCAACAAAATCAGTAAGGACAATGGTGAGATCACAACTGATCCTGAAGACATTGGAAGAATCATCAGGTCATATTTCCAAAAACTCTACTCCACAATATTAGAGAACCTAGAAGAAATGGATAAGTATTTGGACAGCTACCAACTGCCAAAGCTTAATCCAGAACAGATAAAAGCACTAAATAAACCTATCACATCCGCTGAGATTGAAGATGTAATCAAAAAACTTCCCAAAAGGAAAAGCCCAGGACCAGATGGTTTCACAGCTGAATTCTACCAAGCTTTCATCACAGAGCTAAAACCACTCTTTCTGAAGCTTGTTAGAAGCATAGAAAAAGAGGGAAGGCTACCAAACACCTTCTATGAAGCTACCATTGCCCTAATCCCCAAACCAGGCAAAGATGCAACAAGAAAAGCAAACTATAGACCCATATCTCTGATGAACTTAGATGCAAAAATTCTGAACAAAGTCCTAGCAAAAACCGGATACAATGCTACATCAAAAATATTATCCACCCTGACCAAGTTGGCTTTACCCCAGAGATGCAGGGATGGTTCAACATATGCAAGTCGATAAATGTCATACATCACATTAATGGTCTCAAACACAAAAATCACATGGTTATCTCAATAGATGCGGAGAAGGCTTTTGACAAAATTCAACACCTCTTCATGTTCAAAGCTCTCGAACGAATAGGCATAGATGGCCTATTTCTCAATTTAATAAAGTCAATTTACAAATCTCCTAAAGCACAGATCATTCTCAATGGGGAACGACTCAAGGAGTTCCCACTCAATTCAGGAACAAGGCAAGGCTGTCCACTCTCACCACTGCTCTTCAACATAGTGCTTGAAGTTCTAGTCCAAGCGATTAAACAAGCCAAGGGCATAAAAGGGATACAAATAGGAAAGGAAGAAATCAAACTATCCCTCTTTGCAGATGACATGATCCTTTATATATCAGACCCAAAGAATAGTATCAGTAACCTCTTGAAGGTGATTAATGCCTTCAGCAACGTGGCAGGATACAAAATCAACACACAAAAATCAGTAGCCTTTATATATGCAGAAGACAAGCAGACAGAAATAGACATCAGAGAGACTGTCCCATTTTCTATAGTCTCAAAGAAAATCAAATACCTTGGAATATCACTAACCAAGGCTGTAAAGGACTTATATAAGGAAAATATTGAAACACTCAAGAAGGAAATAGAGGAGAACATGAGAAGATGGAAAGATATTGCGTCCTCATGGATAGGGAGAATCAATATAGGAAAAATGGCAATCCTGCCAAAAGCGATCTACAGATTCAAAGCTATTCCAATAAAAATCCCAACCTCGTTCTTCACAGACATAGAAAACATAATCTCTAAATTTATTTGGAAGGGCAAAATACCTCGGATAGCCAAAACTATTCTAAGTAAAAAATCCTACTCAGGAGGTATCACCATGCCTGACTTCAAAACATATTACAAAGCCATAGTAATGAAAACACCATGGTACTGGCATAAAAACAGAAAGACAGATCAATGGAACAGAATTGAAGACCCAGCTTTGAATGGAAGTAACTTCAGTTATTTGGTCTTTGACAAGGGGGCCAACAATGTATGCTGGGCCATAGATAGTATCTTCAACAAATGGTACTGGAGGAATTGGATAAACATGTGTAAAAAAATGAAAATAGACCCACTCCTTTCACCTTGTACAAAAATCAACTCCAAATGGATCAGAGACCTTAATATAAATCCAGTAACTGTGAACACCATGGAAGAAAAAATAGGAGGAACTCTTCAAGAAACAGGAGTGGGAAGAATTTTCCTGAGCAAATCTCCAACAGCCCAGGAAATACAAAAAACACTTAAGCACTGGGACCTGATCAGGCTAAGAAGCTTCTGTACAGACAAACAGAGCATAATCAGAGCCAATAGACCCCCTTCAAACTGGGAAATAATTTTTGTCAGCTACAACTCAGACAGAGGACTAATTTCCAAAACCTACTGAGAACTAAAAAACATTGATAACAAAAACCCAAAATGCCCCCTCACAAAATGGGGTACTGATCTCAACAGAGAATTCACGGAGGAGGAAACACATATGGCCTTGGTTCATTTAAGAAAGTGCTCAGCATCCTTAAGCATCAGGGAAATGCAAATCAAAACCACAATGAGATACCATCTTACCCCTGTCATAATGGCAATCATAAAGAGAACCAACAACAATTGTTGTTGGCGAGGATGCGGGAAAAAGGAACCCTCATTTATTGCTGGTGGGATTGCAAACTTGTTCAACCGCTATGGAAAGCAGTGTGGAGACTTCTAGACAAAATGGACATAGAACTACCAATGGACCCAGCTATCCCTCTACTAGGCATCTACCCGCAAGATGCCACATCTCGATGCAGAAAATTTTGTACAACTATATTTATAGCAGCTCAATTCATAATAGCCAAGAACTGGAATCAACCCAAATGCCCATCTATGGAGGAATGGACAGCGAAACTGTGGTATATTTATACGATGGAACTCTACTCAGCTGAAAGGAAAAATGACACATCGAAATTTAGAAAAAATGGTCTGACTTTGAGCAGATCTTACTAAGCGAACACTCAAAAGAACAGAGAATGGAACACCGCATACTCTCCCTCATATGCGGTCCTTACCCAGGATAACCGTTTTCTTCATCCACACTAGTAGAAAGAACTGAGAAGGTATAAGAGTGGGGTAATGTAAGGGGGGAGGGAAATGGCTCAAACATGAAGCCCAACCAAATTAGGTTCAAAAACATAAAATTCTCGGTTGCATATTATGACCTAAAGAGTAAGTAGTGGGTGTCTACAGGTAAGAGGGCCCATGAGTAGTAGGGGAGAATGTCTGAGTCTGTGAACAATTGAGCAGTCTTCCCTCACTGAGCTGTTGACCAAAGTGACCCTTGAGGTTCCAAAAACAAGACCGAATTCTGTCAAGGCTCTTGAATGCTCTCCCCAGGCCTGAGGCAAAACCCTGTTGCTGAAGAAACCACAGAATACCATAGTTCAGCATCAAGAGACTCTTCGAGGCCTGGAATGTTAACCAGCTCCCAGATGGCAGTTAGTGCAGTGCTGGAAGACACTACACAAGCTGCCAGGGGAAGCTGAACAACGACAGCTGGTGTAAAGAGACCACTGGCATGAAATACAGTCTGAGGCCACGAGTAGGCTGACCACACCTCCTACTGGGAGAGAAAAGGAAACCAAGAAAGGAGCACCTGTGCAATGGAGGAGCCTGAGCCTGGGGGAGACAATCAACAGCTATTAAATTCGTCCAAATACTCCACTCAGTGAGGGGAACCCTTGATTGGAACCGGGGATTCAGGGCGATATGCAACGGATCACATACTCTTGGGCTACCAAGAAAAGATGTACTATGTCAGTGACTGCCGGGGAGGCTTTTAAAAATAGAAGCTAAGTAATCCAGATAGTTGTATATTTGTTAAGGGATACTGACCTCATTCTCTGATGGAGATTGTGTTTGCATTTTTCAGGATACAGCGAGGGAGCTGTGGCCCATATAACCCTACCAACCGACTGCAGGCAGAAAGATGAGATCCTGGCATGAGATGAGCCACCACAGTCATACGGGGGAGGATTCATATGGAACCCCACAGAGAATGACTGGATGTACAAGGGACCCACAGCCATAGCCATTTAATCAACAAAAGATAAGCCTGTGTGACAGAAACCAACGAATCTCAACACAAAACCCCTAAACTCACAACACCATAGCAGCCTCAATACTCACCCACCACGACTCAGGGAACTGAGCGGAAGAGGGGGCGGAAAGATTGTGAGAGCCGTGGTGGGGGAGAATAGCAGAGACCTGGCAACCCTCAGAAACTACACATTTGAGACATGAAGAATGAGCTATGCATGGTCCCCTACTACAAAGACTGATACAGAGGGCCCATGGAGGAGGATATCCAGCTGACTGGGGATGGGGAAGGGGGGCAATGGGGAATTGGGCATAACAACTAATGTTTGGCCCACTAAACAATGTAACTCATTATGAACAATAAAGAAAAAAAAGAATCTTGGTTTTTAACCCGAAGCATTTCCCATAACGTGTTTTCAAAAAATATTCAATTGGAAAATTATAGAGAAAACTAACAAAAAGTAGCTATGTTAATTATATAAAATTAAGTCTTGACCTAGAGGTCACCTCCATTTATAGCAAATTGAGAAATGCCTGGGCTCTCAATAGACAAGAGCACAGGAGGAGGAAAGGTCAGGCCCCATCTTCCAAGGAGAATAGCACAGGTAGATAACCTGTCCACTGCTTTTGAAACAAATGACTTTCCTGGTGGCTTTCTTTCCCCCTTCCACAGGCAGACTCTATGTTTGAAGGTTAATCTATGATTGTCCATTTTTGACAGGATTTAAAATATCCATGGAATTAATTAATTACATGGACTAAATTAATTGCTGTGCATGTTCGTGAGTGATTTTCTAGATTAGGTTAATGGGGATGGGAAGACCCACCTTAACTGTGGGCAGGACCATCCCAGGGGCTGAATAGGAAGTAAACTGTGAACAGGGGCAGCATTCATCTTTCTCTTCTTCCTAACTGTGGATGCAATGTGAACAGCTGGCTTCCCATTCCTGCCACTATGTCCTCCCCACAATGATGGGCTGTAACCTTGAACTGTTTGTAATCCAAAATAAATCCTTCCTTCCTTCAGTTGCTTCTAGTTAGGCATTTGGTCACAGCAACAAGTAATGTATATAATACAGTATGTCTTTCTTGGTAACAAGTACAGTCTTCAGAGATGCCCATTAGCGCAGGTATATTAGGTTTGGCTAGACAATGCAGTGATGACAAATCTCCTCTTGCCTTCACCTCCATGTCTAAACATAAGCTACTCAACAGTAAAGGGATTGGGAAACATGGGAAAGCAAACAAATGTTTGGTGATTTTATTTTACTGTTTTGATCAGATAAATCAAAACATCTGGAAGGCTAGATGGATGGTGCTAAATTTTATGTCAATAAAACAATAGGGCCTCTTTTTTTTTATTATTCTCATCCACTAAATTGGTCCAGTAAGAACTCATAATCCTAGTAGTTTTGATTTGGAGAATCCCCTATCAGTTAAATAATCCCTGTTTAATGCAGCAATTCCCTGGAAAATAATCCCCTTAGACAACTATACTATGGAGACAATAATTAACTATAAGTCAATGGGATTTATTGTTATAATTCAATAAGATACTGTGTATACATCATGGCTTGATGCATAATAAGCATGATGTTAGTATTACTTCTTTTATTAAGTAAATTATTCTCCTACCTTATGATAGGCTGCATAAGGTCCTGCTAAAATGTCCAAGCTCAAGTGCCACTTTAGTTATCTCCTCCAAATTGACACACTGCCTCCTGAAGAAAGGGGGTGGATAAGAATCAGGAAGCTAATAATATTTACAAGATTTAGAAAGCTCATGAAATTTACTAGGCTCAAATTTTCAGGGATGCAGCTGCCTTTGGGTCATCTATGTTCCTGTGTAACCTCAATAAACTCACTGGTTCAGCAAGGTACACTTGGGTGGAGTTCTTTCTTTGGTCTCTATGCCATGCCGTGCCTGCTATGATCATACCTCTACAGCCACAGACCTATGGATAATTTAGCTTCCATTCCTAAAGATACTTTGCATATGAGATTAATTTAGGCACTTTTGGACTGGAGATACCATCGTTGATTGTCTGGGCCCATGTAATCACAAGGGACTTCATAAAAAGGAGGCAAGAAGGCCAGAGTCACAAAAGGAGGTGAGAGACAATAGAAGCCAAGAGAGGAGGAGGGGAGAGAGATCCTAGGATATAGTACTGTTGATTGAGGATGGAGGAAGAAGGGGCCATGAATCAAGACTGCAGGCAGCATCAACTTTGCAAAGAAGGAACAGGCAAAGAACATGTGTGTATATATTGGGGCGTGTGCATACATGCTTTTGTGTGTGTGTGTGTGTGTGTGTGTGTGTGTGTGTGTGTGTGTGTGTGTGTGCACACCCACAGGTGAACACTCACTTCCATGTGTTTGGAGGCCAGAGGTCAATGTTAGATATCTTCTTCTATAGCATTCTACCTAATTTTTCTTTTCTTTCTTTTTCTTTTTCAAGACAGGGTCTCACTCAAACCCAAGCTGACCTGGAACTCACTCTGTAGCCCCAGGCTGGCTTAGAACTCCATGTGACTTTTCCTATCTCAGCTTCTTTGATTAAAGGTGTGTGCCACCATGCCAGACTTCTACTTTATTTTTTTCAGACAGCATCTCTCATTGAACCTAGTGCTCAACAATTTAGCTAGACTAACTGGCCAGCTAACTCCAGGTACCCTTCTGTCTCCTGGTGCTGGATTATAGGTCCATGCTGCCACACTCGGCTTTTCACATGAGAACTGGGAAGTGAACTCAGGTTCTCATGCTGGGGCAGCAAGCACTATACTGACTGAACCATCCCTCCAGCCCCTACCATTTTAATTGTTTATTAAATGAAATTTATTCTCCCCTCAGTCCTTCCCTCTCCTCCTTCTCCTTTGGACTTTTGAGACAGGATCTGGTTATGTAAGCCTGGATGGCCTAGTATTTTACAGAGCCCAAACTGTCCTAGAACTTGGAACAATCTTTGTACTTCAATTTCCTATGTGCTGGGATTATAGTCATGAGCTACCATTCCTGAACAATAATTTCTTCTCTCTTCCCTATCCTTTTCCTCTTTCTTTCTATTCCTTATCTTCCATCTCCCCTCCATTCTTTCTTTCCTTCCTTCCTTCTTTCTTTCTTTCTTTCCTTCCTTCTTTCCTTCCTTCCTTTCTTTCTTTCATTTTTTGTAGTACTAGATATTAAACCTAGGGCTTGACACAGGGCAGATAAGCACTCTATCACTGAGCTATATTCAAAGTCATCTGTATGTATCTTATTCTACTCAGCCTTATTTTGTGGTATTTATTTATGTTTAGAATAGTTTGGCATTTCTCAAATTTGGGCTTGCACCAGGATTACCAGGACAACTTTTTAAAGCATACATTTTTGGACCAAAACCTTGCAGATTGATTCAATATACCTGGGGTGGAGCCTAAAACTTTGCATTTCTATTAAGTTTCTGAGGGCTGCCATCACCAGTGGTCTGGAGACTCCCATTGCAGGCCACTGGCCCTCTATTAACCAACAGAAGCCATGGGCAAACTTTCTTACAGGGCCAAATAGCAAGCATCTTAATCTTTATAGATCAAGATGAAAACCTCATGTTACTACATATATAATTATATAACCATTTAAAATGTAACCATTAATTAATGTGCTTGCCTACAAAGCCCCAATGATCAGGGATTCTATTCCCCAGTACCCACATAAAGCCAGATGCACAAACTGGCCCATGCATCTGCAGTTTGTTTGCACTGGCTGGAGGCCCTGGCATGGCCATTCACTCACTATCTTCTTGCAAATAAATAAATGAAATATTTTCAATTTATAAAATGTAGCATTAAAATATAGTAAACATTTTAAAGTCATGACTACATAAAACAGAGAAATGGAGGGCTGGAGAGATGGCTTAGCGGTTAAGGCATTTGCCTACAAAGCAGAAGGACCAGAGTTCAATTTCCCAGTACCCACATAAAGCCAGATGTACAAGGTGGTGAATGTGTCTGGAGTTTGTTTGCAGTGGCTGGAGGCCCTGAACATCCATTCTCTCTCTCTCTCTCTCTCTCTCTCTCTCTCTCTCTCTCTCTCTCTCTCTAATAAACAAAAATAAAATATTAAAAAGAGAAATGGACAGATTAGTCCTGTGAGCTGTAGTCTGTTACTATGCATTATTCCAGGTAACTGAATTACACTCTGTCCTTTCAACTGTTGATGGGGCATGGATAGTATCTAAGATTTGGCTCTTACATACAATACCACTGTGAGAATTTTCCTTTTTAACTTTGATTATTATTTTTTAGTTGTTACAAAACTTGTAGATTTTAAAAACTTTTTATTCACAATTTTCATACATTTGCACAATATATTTTTATTATTAATAACTTATTTTTATTATTAATAAGTAGAAACTCTGTGTGTACAAATTTTGTGCTGGTATCTTAATTTCCCTCCTCCCTGTCTGTATTCCACTGAGGATCCCTCCAATGGGATTGCTGGAATGCTTTATGGGAGGGAAGGCTATGAGTTGTGAAAGTAACAGACTGTTTCTTTTTGGGGGGAAGGGTGGGCAATGTCTCTGGGTATTCCACCCATCATGGCTCTAACAATCTTTCCACCCCCTCAAATCTACCAAAAATAGATGTTGGTGAGGATGTGAGAAAAAGGAACCCTCACTGGTGGGAGTGCAAACTTGTACAATCGCTATGGAAGGCAGTGTGGAGGCTTCTGAAAAAAAAAAGATGAATGAATGTAGAGCTATCAACTGACCCAGCTATCCTTCTACTGGGTATCTATCCTCAGGGATCCCCTCTTCAATAGAAACATTTGCACAACCATGTTTTATAGCTACTCAATTCACAATAGCTAAGAACTGGAATCAATCCAGATGCCAATTGCTGCACGAACAGATTATCAAAGTTCTGATACATATATACTATGAAATTCCACTCAGCAGTAAGGAAAAATGATATTAAAGTGGATGGACTTGGAACAGATCATACTCAGCAGACTCATACAAAAACAGAGAGACAATGGCCACATATTCTCCCTCCTCTATGGTTCCTAATTGGGTTAAGCTTGAATAGTAAGCAAACCTGATGTGCAAATCAAGAGGCAGTCAACAGGGATGGAAGGGAATGGAGGGAGGGAAGGGGAGGGTGAGGGGAGCTATACACAAAACTTAATTCCAAATGAATTCATAACATAGAATCTTTATTTTTGGACAGTAAGCAAAACAATATCACCCTCTAGAGATATATGGAGGTATCTTCTGGTCAGAAGGGCCTTGAAGGGGGTGAGATGAAGCCTAACTCATATACAATTGGCTTTGGCCTGGAACTTCGTGTGCCAGAAGTTGGTTACTTCCCAAATTCAGTTGTTGATCAGAGACCCCAAAACAAGACAAACTTCTGTCAAAGCACTTATTACATGCTCCAGGCAAAAGATAAGACCCTATTGCTGAAGACACCACAGACCACTGTCATACAACACCAAGAGGAAGCCAGTTTCCAGATGGTTAGTCCATATAGTGCTGCAAAGCACTACATGAGGTGACAGGGGAAAAAGGCCAGTGATGTTGGGAGAAAGCAGGGCTCACTGCTATATGACAGAGACCAGCATGGCAAGAATTACCTGTGCAATAGTGGCACTTAACCCAGGTGGGTAATTAACAGCTCTCTGATTGGCTAAGAGATTCACTAGGTGGCAAGAAGCCCTAAACTGGAACTGGCTCCAAGGCAAATTCCTATGGAGACCAAGAATCCAGACTCCAAGGTAAGCTCCTCTAATCGTGAGCCTAAAGACAGGCTACAACAGTATACTCACCAAATGAATACTGTTTGTCCTATTCGACCTGTGCAGATAGATCTACACAATGTATTTTGATCATCATCACCTCTCATTTACCTTCGTTTGTCCTCCCTCTCAGGCCCCCCTACCACTTGAATGTGTCTTTTGGTAAAAACATGTACAACTTTCTGTTGGGTACATACCCTAGAATACAACTGATGTGGAATAAGAGAATCCATATGTTCAGCTTGAGGGGAGTTTTCCAGGCTTGTTCTAGCAGTTTCCTCAGTGGTGCTGTCCTCAAGCCAGGCTGTGCTGGCTTTCTAGAACCAATCATCGCAGGTGGTGCACGCCTTTAGTCCCAGCACTGGGGAGGCAGAGGTAGGAGGATCACCATGAGTTCAAGGCCAGCCTGAGACTACAGAGTGAATTCCAGGTCAGCCTGGACTGGAGCGAGACCCTACCTCAAAAAACAAAAAACAAAAAAAAAGAAAGAAAGAAAAGGAAAAAAAGAACCAATCATAAGATTACCCAGAGGCATTAGCCTCCTCAGCTACAATACATAAATGGGGGCAACCTTGAATCCTCCTGTGCTCTCCATAACCCCTTACCACATACATAGATCCAGTGTGCCCACTGAGAAGGCTACTCAGTGGATTGGGGACAGGGAGGAGGGAAGTGGGAGTATGAGCACAATATTTACTCAATCAACGTATCTAATTTTGGACAATAAAGACAATTTTTTTAAAAAAAGAACCAATCATAAGTAACTTTTCCCATCTCTCCTTTCAGTGGTGCCAGGAGATTGGTTATTCTGCTAGTCTTAGCATTGTGGAGATGAAAAAGATAAAAATTGGGCCATTTATTCATGTTATTAAAAGCTTGGTGTTACAGTTGGCTAGCATTCTCCTTTTATTGATTTTTGACAACACCTGGGAGTTGGTACTTTTATCCATTTGGTTAGGGTGGAGAGAGCTGTCTCTTTTGAGTCTTCAGTTTTCTTCTGTGTTTCTCTGTTAAGTCTGAACTTGCATACCTTTTAAAACATTTCATGGATGTTTGACTATATAATTGTGTGACATTCTGTTCAAGTGACTTGTTCATTTTCTTATGTTGAGTTTATTTTTCTTATTGCTTTGTTTGAGGTTTTAAAAAATATATTGTTGACTTCAGTTCTTTGTTAGAATGTGTAGTTCAAATGTCATCTGCCATCTTGTAGATTGCTCTGAAATTTTCATTTGTATTTTAATAAACAAATTGTAATTTTAATGTGGTTCAAATTATCTTCGTTTTTCATGATTAGTGTTTTTTGTACTAATGAATCATATTATGCCTAATTACAGCCCCAAAGAGACTATCACAAGGTACATTTTCCTTTAAAAGACATACATTATAAAAAGATATATGCAGAAACACGTGCACATATATGTGTTTTTGAAAACAGGTGTCTCAGTATGTAGCTCAGGCTGGCCTCAACCTCACAATGTCACCTAAGCTCCACTCAAAATTGGGATCTCCCTAAGTGCTGGCTGGAATTCTGGAATTATAGGCATGTGCCACTCTCCTCTCCCACAAGATTGCTTTTTTACATCAAGTTTTGCATCTCATTTGGTATACCCACTGTGTAAGTTTGGGATACAGTTGCAGTTCTTCTATACATATATCGACTTACTATTTAAAAGACTACTTTTACACATGCACTCCAGTGTCACCTGTAGAAAACAAAAGCTTCAGGTGCCAGTGTGTGCCTGAGTGGTTTATTTTATTCCATTATGTGTCTAAACATTCCCTGGACCAGTGCCACGAATCTACTACAATGCCTTCATATATTTCACTGTACATCCTCCAGCTCTGTTCTTTTTCTCAAGATTCTTTTGGCTATTAGCTCTTTGTATTTATATATTTATTTTAGAATCAGCTTGTCAATTTCTACAAAAATCTGTTTGTGGCTCTGTTAGGATTTGAAGTAGATTAAAGATGTCCACAAATCTTTTATAAACTTTATATGAGACTCAATCTCTTTATAATTATGAAATGATCCTATCTGTCTCTAGAAAGTCTTCTTAGTTTTTCTGGTTAATAATTTCTTTTATAGTCTTTTGGTGTGTGTGTGTGTGTGTGTGTGTGTGTGTGTGTGTGTGTGTGTGTGTGTGTGTGTGTGTTCCTGTTTGTTTGTATGAGTTCAGGCGTTCCTGTGCCCCAGCATGCTTATGGAAGTGAGGAGGACTACCTTGTGTGTTGGTCCCTGCCTCCCACCTTGTCCAACGCAGTGTCTTTTATCATTCCTCACCAGGCTAGCAGCTGGCAAGTCTGCCTCTGCCTCCCATTGTTTCTGCCATTAGTGTGCTGGGACTGCAGACCGCTGCTACAGCATCCAGCTTTCTGTGGGTTCTGGAGACCCAAACACAGGTCGTAATGCTTGCACAGTAAGCACCGTATCCGCTGAGCCATCTTTCCAGCTCTGTTCAGTATTTTTATATTCAACTTTTAAAAATTTACAGTGAGAATGTGTCTTTTGTAAAGTGCATAAATTGAATTTTTTAACATTTATTTTAATTAGCATACCTAGGAGTGGGTTTCTTTGTGACATTTTCATATATACATAGTTTTGGTTAATCCCCCCAAGTCCCTCCTCACTTCTACCCTTTTGCCAGAGGCTTTAAGGAACAGAGTGTGAATGGAGATAGAACACATACTTAAGTTTTTAAAAGTCTCTTCTGACAGCTTAATATTGTACTTGAGAATAGTTGCTTTATTCCTATTTTTAAATTTTTTAATTGGTAATATAGTTTGCTTTAGATTATATCTGCCTACTACTTACTCATACAATTTCTATTTAAATCTTTTATATTATATTTCTTCTTACTTCTCGTTTTGTCTTTCGAACGATTAGTCAAGGGGATGGGGAGGTGGGTCTGTGCTTGCTATACAAGCATGAGAACCTGAATTCACATCACCAGAACTCATGTAAAAGCTTGGCATGCGGTGTGTACTTGCAATCTTGGTGCTAGAGAGGTGAACACAGGAAGATTCTAGTCTAGCTAAATCGATGAACTCCAGGTTCAATGAGACACTCTGTCTCAAAGCATAAGGTAGAGACTGACAGGAATACAACTGGCATTGATCTCTGACCTTCACATGAGCATATGTGTGCATACATAGCCACTTACACTTGTGTGTCCATGCACATACACACATGCACACCACACACACACACACATGCAAAAAGATTAGTCGAAATTGCATTTTGCGTACTTTCCCTCTAATGCTTTGCTAGTTATTGCCTTGTACTATTTTAGTAGCTCCCATAGACATTCCAGTGGGAATCTTTGACTTATTGATGCTGGTTTTGAGAATGGTAGACTCTTTCTGTCCTCTGGATGGGCTCAGCAGTCATGAACACTCTACAGACTCTTGAGCTGGTTATCAGGTGACTCAGAATGAGGAGTGCAGACAGATTGAAAAGAAAGCAAAGGCAAAGCAGAAGAGCTCCTGAGCTTGGAAGGGTGCTGATCAGATTGCCTCAGAGTGACTTGGAGGGGACTGAAGGGTGTTAAGGCCCTGGAAATATAGTTTAAGTTTCAAATTGTGTTAGATTGGTTACTTTAGATGTGTTTGGGAGAGGGTCCTGAGAGGCTGATTTTGATACCCTTGGGAATATAAATTAGGCATCCAGTCACTTGGATTGGATTGGCTGTTTTGAACGTATGTGGTTGGATGAGGGGCTCCTGAAAGACTGATAAGTTAGACAAAGGATTGGTTGTTTTGTACGTGTGGGCCACCTGGTGAGTCTGCATGAGTCAGGGCTTTTGACCTTTTGAATTCAACAGGAATCGGGTCTTTTTGGATTTTAGTTTCCCAACTCTGTTCTCTTAAAATCTCTGTGTTCATGGGCTCTGTTAGGACAAACAGAGTATACATTTATTCCGGTTGGGCCTTTAACTAGCTGTGTACAAACTGGGAACTACTTTACTCCCAGTTCCTATAATTATTGTAGTCTAATACAAAATTATTTATACCACTTTTGCATGTGTGTGTGCGCACATGTGTATATATGCATGTTCTATATGTGAGTGGGTGTATGTAAGTGTGCAAGAACTCATGCATTTGTGTGTAGAGACCAGAAGTCAGTATCAGGTGTCTTGCACCCATTTAACCCCAGGCATCCTCCATTTCTCCAGTCCTGGGAATACAGGTGCAGGTCAGCACACATGGAATTTTACGAGCTGTGGGTCTGAACTCAGTTCTGCACCTCCTAGCAACCACTTCTCTGATGCTGTTACAAACTCTCACTCTACGTATATCTTTCTCATCTTTCTGCATTAATCATACTAAGAATTATAGGTCTGAATGTAATTTAGACTCTACAACATATTTATATCAGTTTCTGTGGGGAGCTGCTTATTGTGCCTTAACTGCGTTGACTCCATTTTGAAGGTCTTTGTCATTTTTCTCTACTAACCAAAGCTAAATTTCTATTTCTCTGCTTAAGTTTACTTTTTCTGCCTGCCAGGCTTCCTTCTACAAATCACATGACCTGTTGTGTCAGGTCACTTAGCAACCAAGCTACCAAGTTCCTATGCAAGCTTCCATGTACTTCCTCCTGAGAGAGGGTTTATAAGCATTTGCCTGAGCTCCAGTAGATCAAGACTTGATCACACACCTGTCTTGTCTCCATTCTTCGTTTCTCTTGTCCCTTCCATTCTCACCCTCTCCCTTAGGGTCTTCGTTGACTGACCTGCAGGCCGGGTCAAGTTTCATACCATCAATATCCAGTTATTTCCTGTGATGTTTTTCATCTATTTGTTTTCATCTGGCACCATTTTCCTTTTACCTCTTTTAAAGAATATTTTTATTTATTCATTTGCAAGGATGGAGAGAGAGAGAGAGAGAGAGAGAGAGCACCAAGTCTTCTTGCCACTGCAAAGAACTACAGATGCATGTACCACATTGTGCATCTCTATCTGGCTTTATATGGGTACTGGAGACTCGAATCCAAGCTGTCAGATTTTTTAAGTAAGCATCTTTAACTTCTGAGTCATCTCTCTAACCCTTTATCTTTTAACATCGGTGTGTTGATGAAGAAGTACTTCAGTTTTTGTTCATCTGGAAGTCTCCTTCTATTACCAACATTATTGAAGAATGTTTTCCTTGCATGAAGAATTTTTATGTTGGTAGTTTTGCTTTCTCATTTTTACTTTAGACCTTTGAAAATGTCATTGCATTCCTACCTTTCTTGATAATTGTTTCCTTTGAGATTCTGTCTTCTGCTTTTTAGCTGTTCGTCTGGTTATAGAGCTGTTTGTTTCAAAGCCACCCAAGGATGATGTGCCTAAAAATGATTTTCCTTTTGTTTATCCTGTCTATTTTCCACTGAGATTCTTAATTCACTAAGTTTATGTCTCTCATTGGTTTTGTAAACTTTTTGGATTATATCTTTTTGACTATTATTTCTGTCCCATTCCTTCTTTTCTCCCATTACATGTGTGCTGGACTTTCTACTGTGTTCTAGATGACTCCTAATGTTCTGTTCCTTTTCATTTTCAGTTATTTTGTTATTTTCAAGTCAGTCACATAATTATGTTCTTTTGTGTTTAATAATATTATTAAACCCATGAACTTTTAGTTCTTACCTTTTCTACCCTTACTTTCATCTATTCAAATTATCTGTTGCAGTTCTGATTCTTTCACCTTTTATGTTAATTTTCCTCTATTTTAGAATATCACTTGCAGCTAATTTTCCCATTGTTACAGATCCTATGTGATTCTGTGAGTCTCTTTTATCTTTTTTTGTATCATATTTAATACTTCTTTGTATTTCGAGTATTTTATTTATTTAATTTTAATTTAAAATTTTTTTCTGAGGTAGGGTCTCAATCTAGCCCAGGGTGACCTGACATGCACTCTGTAGGTCATGTCTGGCCTTGGACTCACAGTGATTCTCTTACCTCTGGCTCCCCAGTGCTGGGATTAAAGGTGTGTATCATATGCCCAACTGTGCATTAATGTGTTAAAGAAGCTCCAGTTGAGATCTTCTAGAGAGAGTTCTACTTTTCCTCTTTTAGGATGTTTGTTCCCAAAGGAAATATTTCACTGTAGCTTTTAGAAATTTTTACCTATTTCCCCACATTCCAGTATAGGACCAGAAGTCAGAAATGTTTAGTGAGTAAAATGAGTTAAGCATGAGTCTTGCTAATTTTTTAAATTTGTCATCCCAGCCCTAACAAACCACTGAGTTTTGCTTTTCCCCAGCAGGGGATCTTTGCATGACTAAGTGTGATCTTTAGCTTGTTCACAGAGGTGGGTAAAGAGAGCTGCATACTGGTGGACAAGGAGAACCGGTGGTCCAAGCGACCTCATGAGGCAAATCAGTGTTCCTCTGAGTTCCTCTGAGCCCACAAGTTGTCATCCTAGGAGAAAGGATGGGACTAAATGAGCAAGAAAAAAATATCAAGAAGGGAAATGAGAATCAAGTTTTCAAGGTGCCAGGGAAGCTAATTTTAAAGCCATAGATATTTTTTACTAAGTTATCAAACACAACAACAAAAAGCCTGACTTTTTAATTGTCTAAATTCATCAAATATTTTACTTGGCTACTTTATAGTACATGTTTTAATCAAATAAACTTTAGTTTTAAAAAGCAAAAACAAACTTTTTGTGTTCCTAATTATACTTATGGAATAAAAACTAAGATTCTAGTTGATCCCACTGGGTCACTCTTTGCAGTCCTGTCAGAGCTAACCACAATTGTATTTTAATCAGGATAGCTTAACAATAAACTATTCTCCAAGCACTGTAAAAAATACCTCTGAATAAAAACATTCATAAGATGCCAAAAACCTACATTAGAAATTATACTGCTAAAGGCATCAGATAATTATGGAAAAACAAAGATTAGATAAATAAAATTGCAAGAAGCAGAAAACTTTTCCAAGTTGACTTGGCAGTATGCAGCTCTCTTTACCCACCTCTGTGAACAAGCTAAAGATCACACTTAGCCCACTTCAAGATCAACGATGCTGGTCCATAAATGCCACATAACAAAACAAAATTGCAGATGGCATATTTTAATGTACCTGAGAGAGACCCTAGCTTCTTATTAGCCTCATTCCTGAGTGGCTTGATGTAATGGTTTCCCTTACTGAGGGTAGAAATGTATAACTGGCTTGAAATTTCTGCAAGAAACTACAGAAACAAAGAAATTTATTTTTAATATTTTTATTGTCCATAATCAGTTACATTGCTTAGTGGGCCAACCATGAGTTGTTATCCCCAATTCCCCGTTGCCCCCC
>PVHP010024737.1:0-26243 GCA_004024765.1 Zapus hudsonius | reverse complement strand
TGCATTAGGGAATGGGGAAGAAACAGCCTCACTATATATAGATGGTTTTTGTATTTTTTTCAAGGTAGGGTCTCATTCTATGTCAGGTTGAACTGGAACACACTCTGTAGCCCTAGGCTAGCCTTGAACTCAGTATCCTTGTACCTTAGCCTCTTCAGTGTTAGGACTAAAGGTGTGCACTACCACACACAGCTTATTGTTTTTTTTTTTTTTTTAAACTATATTCAGTGTTCAGTGACAACTGTTAAAGCATTTCATAGCCTTTAAACACTCAGAATATCTCTTCCTATACCCATTATTTGCTTTTAGTTCTGTGACATATTAAAGAAGAAGCTGAACTGAAAAAATTTAAATAAAGTAGGAAAATCTTAATAGTGAATGGCTATGTAGCCCAGTGTGTTGTGCTTGAATAGCTTTTTTTGGTAGTGATGGTAGCTTCCAGCAATGTTAACCTACACAGTTGGGAGAGACAACATTAAAGTGTTTTTTTCAGGACTGGGAAGGTTGCTAAGTGGTTAGTGCTTGCTTGCAGAGGCTGTCAGCCTGGGTTTAATTCCTTAGCACCTACCTAAAGCCAGATGCAAAATGGTACATGTGTCTGTGATCTCAGTGTCCCTAGCTCTCAGGCCAGCTAGTCTGATACTTGTTAGCCCTTTGGCAGTTTGTTTGAAGTGGCAAGAGACCTTCAGAAGAGATGGAGCACAGGCACCTAGAAGTTGTCCTCTGACCTCCACATGTGCACCTTGGCATGCTTGCTACCTCTCCCCACATAATTAAATTTAGTTCTTATAACTCAGAATAATGCAAATGTCTGTCATATTTTTAGAAGAGAAATATGTGGTTACATCATTCAGACAAATCAATCATTGGATTTTCTTTAGTTCTGTATTCTCTCTTGCAGAGTAATGCCTATGAAAATAGTATGCCCCTGATGAAAGTTTTGACTTTTCTCTGCCACTGCTCAGGGTTTTATGTTGGCATATCTTTTTCTTCAAAAATAGCATGCTAAATATTCTTATGAGATTAAAAATACAAGATGTTTTTATTTAAACCATTTTATGGTAATGTTTCTCAGCTAGAAATTAGCAATCTAGAAAAAACAAGATCAATAATGGCTGAAGAGTTAGTTAAATTAACAAATCAAAATGATGAACTTGAGGAGAAAGTGAAGGAGATACCCAAACTTCGAGTTCAGCTACGAGTAAGTATTCTTTTTTTCCCCAAGTATATTTTCATTAGTATATATTAATTATGCAAGATGGGCTTCATGTCATTTTCATGCATGTATATAATATATTTTTATTATATTCCCTGTTCCCTGCTTCTCTTATCCCTCCCATTACTACTGATTTCTCTTTCTTATCCCTCCCATTACTACTGATTTGAAGAGATTTTCCTCTTCCCAACTATTTCCACCATAGGTTTGATGTCTTTATTTTTAAATTTTTAGATGACCCAATGAATTACATTAGGATTGCTTTCAGGAGCATGGGTACCTTACCAGCGCCTACATCACTGAGGAAAATGTGTTTTCCTTCCCCAGCAGCATTAGCTGCATTTAAATCCTCAGGTCTGGGTCCGTGGGTAGTTAGGGAGTTGCAGCGCGCATCAACTCCCTGTTCACCTACGGGAGCTGGGTGAGCAGTGGCTTGGAACAGCTGTGAGCCGAAAGAGAGATGAGGCTCACGGGAGAACACGGCAGTGGGCAGTTCTCATTTTATTGTATAGATAGCAGTTGCTTATATAGAGAAAAGTCAGAGGTAGAAGCATAGGAAGCAGGATCTGTGAGAGAATGGTGATGTCAGCAGAGGAAATGTAACCTTATTGTTTAGGTTTGTTATTTGCAGTTGGATTAAGTTAGGCTTTGAACTGCTTGCTTTCATCTCAGGAGACAGCTGTGGCCTGCCTGGGGGCTGGAGTTTTCAGGATTGATAAGATTTACAGGGGCCCTCGGACTTTGCCTCAACTTCCTTATCAGAAGGAGACAGTCCCAGAAGCCTGCCAGACTCAGCAGAACCCTACTTCCTCCATGCCCCATTAGCAGGGTACCACACTCAGGAACAGGTAGAGCCTCATGAGCTCCTTCCCTCTCCATGACAGGATGTTGGCAAGTCCGGTTTTGTGCAAATAATCACAGCTGCCATGAGTTTAAAAGTACAATGGCCATGTCGTTCCTACAAGTCAGTGTTCCACATCACATCCCCTTCTTCCAACTCTTACATTCTTTCCACCCCTAAATATCTTCTAAGATATTTTAATCCCGTTAATAGGTGTTACATTTTTATCTCACGTAAAATATAATATGTTAGGAATGTCTTTGAAAACTAAAGAGTATTACTGTATTGCTTCTGTCATTATACATCCAAAGTATTTTCACAAAAATATTTTGTCCTAATATAAGAACTAGATTTTATTTGGCCAAGATTTATTTACAGCAAACATTGTATGTGGCATTTCCTTTGTATTTTCTTGCTCCTCAATATCACGCTTTATTAGATTATCATATTTGAACATTTGGAGATACTGTTAAGCCATAAATGATAATATATTTTCTTTTGACTTATCTTTGTAGAATAAATGCCAGGAAATTTTTAAACCACAGTTAATCACAAAGACTAAAGTCTCCAAGTGTGCTTACATTAATGGGAAGGAGACTGCTTAAGTCACACTGGGGAAATACTAAATTTAGAAGAGATGGTTAACATTTAGCTTTCTAAAGAAGCTTCTCCTTTTTAGCTTTCTATTCCAGCATAGACTGAGGTACATGAGTATAGTTTTTAAAGGGATGAGTTTATATTTTTATTCACATTGTGATATGTTTACATTGACTTATTTGTAATAACTAAGGACAATCTCCATGGTCATTCAGAAATTATAAACTTTTTTTTTAGGACTTGGATCAAAGATACAACACAATCCTGCAAATGTATGGAGAAAAGGCAGAAGAAGCAGAAGAACTTCGCTTAGATCTTGAGGATGTTAAAAATATGTATAAAACTCAGATCGATGAACTTCTAAGACAAAGGCTCAGCTAACTTGTAAAAATGGAATTCCCATAAGACTGAATGGAAACACTTCTCAGTGCAGACTTCCAATAAATTTTTTATAGACTTAGAAATTGGACTTATTGTAGAGTGTAAAAACTTCTTAATTCTTTTACAGTTTGTAGTAATGTTTGCAGTTAAATTATTTTGTGCAATATTTGACTTTATTTTTTAAACTTTAAAATTTTATTTTTTCAAGCATCTAGGGTTTTTTTTTTTTTTTGGTTTTAACTTGACCAACACAGATTTGTTACTTTATTCACATATCAGTATATGGGCTAGGGAAGAGTGGTGTTCATGTATTATTGTAGATATTTAATTGTATCAATAATTTATGTCTTTGTATATATTGATGAGATTTAAAGAATAATTAACATTGAAGTTTTGAAAATTTTCACATTTAAATCATATCTCATGAAAATATTTTGTGTTCAAATAAAGTTATTGAACCTGTGACTTATATTTTGAACTAAATTTTTCCTTTAAAAATAGAAATCATACACCAAAATTTAAAGAATGGACAACTTAAGCTTTTAACAGTTTTTTTTTAGCTTGAAATTTTTTTCCATCTAGCTTTCATAATAAAGTGTGAACAAATTTTAGTACCTTTTGGTACTTATCCAAAGAAAGCTATATGTATCCAAAACTAATTATGATTGGATAATGGTTTCACTTACAATAATTTGTGATAGCTTCAGTAACAATTTTGAAGAGGTATTATTTTAATCTACAAAATGAAGCAAATATGACATTAACATAACTTGCTCTTTAAAATTACTTGTTCAACTTACTCTTTTAAAACTATTTAATTTCATAAAGCCATATGCTGGTACACCAAAAATGAATGTTTTAATATGTAGTTTCCATAGCAAAGTTGAAAAATTATATGCACATTCAAATTTGGGATTTTACAATTTTGTGTAGTTTGTCATTTTTTTCTTGACGCTTAAATAAAAACAAGAAATAGTGTTGAATAACTAGAAAACAGCTATGCCTTCTTCTGAATGTTATTTTGTCCAAAAGTAACCAGGTTCTGTTTTAGACCTAAAAATATTTTGATATTTTATTACTAGAAGTTATTTAACTGCCTTTACAATACAGTAGCCTCGCCTTATCTATGGTTTTACTTTTTTTAAATTTTAGTTAGAGTCAACAGCAGTCCAATAAAAATAGATGGAAAATTCCAGATATAGTGTTTTTTAATATTGAAGTATATGCTATTCTGAGTAGCTCAATGGAATCTTGTTTGGCTCCATTCTGCCTCTAACTGAGCCATTCTCATCACTCACCAGTCTCTGAGCCATCTCAGCTGTCAGCTGACTATCATGGTATTACAGTGCCCATGAAGATGCCCAGGCTCCCCAGGACTTGTCCTCAAGGGAGAGGTACCTTACTCTGGAATCTGGAGTCTGATACTCTCCGTGGTTTCAGTCATCCATGGGGAGTCTTATGGCATGTTCTCATTGATAAGGTGGGATTACTGTACTTTCAAGTTAAAATTTCAAGTTGTATTTACATTTTAAACAGTACTTCAGAATACAGCTGTAAGCCATGGCAGAATTTGGAGAGCTTCTAGGGTAATTTAAGTCACCTGCTTTTGTTCTTTATTCTCCAGACAGTAGTATTACTGAAATTGGATCTCTGTACCATTAATAGATATCCGCTCAGATGTGTGGCCCACACCTTTAATGCCAGCACTGAGGAGGCAGAGGTAGGAGGATCACTGAATTCGAGGCAAGCCTGGGACTACAAAGTCAGCTAGAGTGAGACCCTACCTCAAAAAAACCCAACAATAAATATTCGTTTAGTGAGAGTCACAGGCATAAAGTTAATTTTTTATATTTTAATGGTGAGAAACAGTCAATATCTTTTTTTCAGCCTCTTTTTATTATTCGGGGCAAGATGACAAGATTGATAGCAATAAAAATGTGCAGTTAGAGAAGAGGGTCAAGCATTTGAGACTGGTAATTTAGCACTCGGGAAAAAGTTCTTGTAAAACAGTTAAAAAATAAACTTGTTGCAAAGACTTTGAAATTAAACTTTCCGTGTTATAGAAAAATAACATTTTTTCTCAATCCTTATTAACATGAATAAAACCAGTTCATTTGAAATTTTAAAATGTTTTCAATTAAAAAAGGACAAGCAGCTACTTATGTCTCCAGCTATATATTATATATTACCAGTATGTTAAGCTTCACGTACAAATTACTAGTGTTTACTTACACTGCTCTTATTTTGATTAGTATGCACTGAAACCTCTTAATATATTTGTACTTTGATGAAGGATACCAATTTAGTTTCTTGGAAAACTCCAGTGAATGGCAGAATAACTAGTCAATATTGGTTGCTATGTTTGTTATTTCTCATTAAAACTTCTCTATTAAAATCTAGTAAAATATTCATACTTTAATGCATAAAAATAGTTTGTAATTAGTTATTTCCATTCTTGAAAGAGAACAGAAAAATGTAAGTAGTAATTTCAAGAAGAGTATAATGCACAGCATTTTGTGATATGTAGACAAGCACAGACTAAGTGCCCTTCTATGTCCGGGAGGCTAACTTTAGTGACTTGTCCTTTCCTCTTCTTTGAGAACTTCTAGTTGTACAGTGTTTAGCATGTAGAGTACACCAAATATATCTGTATGGTATTTTAAGGTAGTCTAAATATGTATTCTTTGTGACTTATGGGAACATTAATTTTTGCAGTTAAGTAAATGAAGAAATATTAAGGATTTTTTCTCAATTAGAATTTCGTTAATTGAAAGTTTTATTTAAATGCTTATTAGAAAACATAGCTTGCAGTATTTAGAAAGTAACCCTGGATTGAAGAGGAAATGACTGTGAATGTTTGTTTTGCCGTGTGTTGTGTTTTGTGTACATGTGTGTCCTAGTATGTCATTTCTCATTGTCATAAAAAAAGCTAACTTTCCTTATTTTAGGCAAGCTTTCAACTATAAAAAATTTAATCACCTATTTTGAAAAGGGCTAAAAGTATACAGGTTGATATTATTTTAACTCTAAATGAAAGTTAATGTGAGTAACCATGTGTATATGATTTGAATAAAGATTTTAAAATAGTAAAAATGTATTTTATTTTTAAGACAATTTAGATTAGGCAATACCAGTGAATCAAGATATTTTATAAAAAATTGTATAACTCTGGAATTCATAGTTTAAGAAAATGTGGGTAAGGCCAAATTTTCTGTGTGTTACATTATTGAATAATATTTCTAATGAAGATAGCTTTCTTTGGAATTTACTTAATAGTAATTAATGAATGGTTTGTGTCTTAATATTGAGACACCCTAAAATCTGGCATTTCTATATGAAAATAGAAACATGTAAGTTACCCTTACATGCATTCCTGAGATCACACTGCTTATATTATTAACAGAACTCTCTTGCCACTACAATGAACTCCAGATGCATGTGCTATTTTGTGTATCTGGCCTTAATGTGTGTACTAGGAAATTGAACCCTGGCTGTCAGGCTTTGCAAGCAAGCACCTTTAACAGCTGAGCCATCTCTTCAGACTGAGACTAATCTAGAAACTCTTTTCATCACTATTTGTTCTTAATATTACTGTAGCTCAGATCAAACTCAAAACACAAATGAATGCAATAATTTGTTTTGAATTAACAGGAAAGCTACATTTCTTATATATGACAACAATATGATAGTGTTCTAAAGTTATTGCTGTGGGCTGGGGATTTAGCTCAGGGGTAGTATGCATGAAGGCCTGGGTTCATTCTCCTTTAGTGAAGCCAAATAAATGACTATGCTTATTAGCATGGGGTAGTAATACATAATAGAGAAATAGTTGCCAGCAGAGGCAAGATCTATAAAAAGAACATGTGGAATAACTGCTTTAGAGTAATGCCTGTGGCACATGTAAATGCCATGTGTTGCTTATGCTGGTAGTTGAAAACGCATCTCAGAAGAATTTTTTAATATATATTAAAAAAAATTTTTTTTGTGTGTGTGTATGTGAGCTCTTGGGAAATTACTCTCTGCCTTCCATGACACAGTCAGTGTCCACATACTGGGACTACAGAAGCCTGCCTCATCTTCTGGCTTTTTAAAAGTGGGCTCGGGATGAACCCAGGTACTCCAGCTTTAGTGGTAAGTGCTTTATCCCCTGAGCCATTATCCCAACCCCCAGATGATATTAATGAAGCAGAGGTTAAAACTTGTCATTTGTGTGTGTGTGTGTGTGTGTGTGTTTCTAGGTATTGATCCCAGGGCCTTTCATATGCTAGACAAGGGCTTTATTGAAGCTATTCCCCAGCCCTGAATTTATTTTATTTTTTATTTATTTATTTATTTTTGTGTGTGTGTTTGTGTCTGCATATTTATTTCGGCAAGGTTTCACTAGCCCAGCCTGGCCTGTAAATCAGGAAGCTCCTCCTATCTCAGCCTCCCTCACACATTTTTTTTTAATTAATTTTTTATTTTGAGATAGGGTTTCACAAAGTTGCCTAGCTTGGTCTTGAACTTTCTATAGCACAGACTGGCCTTGAACTATTAATCCTGCCTCACACTCCAGAGTGATCTATCAGCTGTAACAGTTATAATAGCATCTTAAAATTTACCTACAAAGCATGTAAGCCTTTGGGAACAAAAAAAGTTTTCTTGTGATCACATTTGCTGGCAGCCTTATGTCTGAGCATGTTTATCTGAGCGGCATCTACCTTCATTTAATCAGTACAAGTTCAGAGTATAAGGGTCAACTGGACCATATTCCAAGAGCACGTTGGGATTGGGGAGTGCCAAGAATGCAAGACTGGAGACTCGGCATTCAAAAAACTATGACCCTATAGGGAAGAAGTTATAACTGCAATACGAAATTGGACTTGCTAAGTCCGTGCCAGGTGACAGTGGGGTTCCTTTTTGTCAAGCGTGTCACTGCCAGAAAGTGTCCCGTGTCAACTCCGCCCACTCCCGTCTTTGAAAGCCTGAACTGAAACGGGACCATCCCACCCTCGGGCGAAGCAGAGGAGGGCGGGAGGGCGGGGGCGGGGGCGGGGCCGAGGCCCTGCGGCTCCCGGGCGCCCCCGGCCGCCAGGCTTCCGGCGCGCGGCGAGGCGGGTCGTGACGCCGCCGCTCCCCGAGCAGCCCTCGCTCGCTCTCCGCCGTCCCTGCGCGGCCGACCCGACCGGCTTCCCCGCGGCCGGGGCAGGTGCGTTCGCCCGGGAGCCTGCCGGGCGCGGGTGGGGCGCTCGGCCGGCTTCCCCTGCCGGGATGGGGCCCGGCGGGGGCGCGCGGCGGCTCCTCTCGGCGCCTCGCGCGGGGCGGCCTTCGGGGGAGCGGGTCCCTCGGGCGCTGGGCTGACTCCCTTTCTGCCGCCGAGCGCGGCCTGGAGCCCTTCGCGTGGTCGCTCCGGGCTCGTCTTTTGGCTGCGGCCCTTTCCCTCCATCCGCGTAGGCCGGCGGAAATCGCAGTTCGGCGAGAGGAGGGCGCCCCGCGGGTTGGTGGGAAACGGCGTCCACGCTTCCCCGCGGAGCCCCGCAGGAGCTCCAACTCGGAGGCTTTCCGCCCGGCCCGGGGCTCCACTTTGACGCCCCACCCGCGGCCACCGCCCCCGGCCCCTGCCGGCGGGTTCGCGCCCTCGCTGGCGAAACCAGCGTCTCGCCTGCCTCTTCAGATTTCTTTCTTTCGCCCCAGTCCCCAGGGCGACTCGCCCACGAATGGCGAGTTTCCTTTCCACCGGAACTCACTCGGGACAATGGGTTGGATGACCAGAGTTCAGGACTTGGTTGTAACAGAGAGTTTATGAGCAGGGGGCCGAGTCGAGGACGGGGGGCCTGCCGGTGACCCCCAGGCTGGCGTGGCTCGGGCCCCGTGGTTCAGTGAGAACCAGAAACAGGCTTTGCTCTGCGAAGTCTCCCGATGGCTGTGTAAAGTAGGCTGTCGCCTTCCTGCTCACCATTAGCGCGTGGAATACCATGCTTAAGGAATGAATATTAAGGAATAAATACATTAAGGAAAGAAAGCATCCCAAGCCAGAGCCTGAGGCTCAGGGGGTTCTCAGTACATGATTTTCTCCTGTAATAGTTCCTTCAAATAAAAATCTCATATCAAGAAGGTCTACTTTTAGTATATTTTTAAGGTGATGCACTTAATTTCTCACAGCTTTTAGATACCTGAAATAGTAGTTTTTGCGTGATTCTGAGGCTTCAAAAGGTAAATATTTTCTTTACAAGTCATTTCTATGAATATATTTAAGTTTTGTGAAATTGCTACGAATTCACTGATCAAAGTCTCAACTAAAAATATTATTTCAGATTAGAATCACAAGAGATAACACCCGAGTGCAAAACCTTGTTATTTACTTTTTTTTTAAATCACCCATGGCCTGGGAACTCCGGTTGGTTGAACAGATCAATTTGAAAAGATTGGTAGTCAGTTAAGACTGAATACACTCCTTTACTGAGGAACGCCTGGCGTGTATTAGGGCTCTGTCATCTGGTGGAAGGAACACTTGGGGAAAAAAGAAGCTCTGGTCTCAGTAAAGTCAACTGAGAATGGCACTTTTTTTGTTTTGTTTTGTTTTGGGGGGTGGTCTATGGAAAAGTCATGACCATTATCACTTACATAGTGTTAGTTTTGTTCACCCCTCTGTAGGAAAGTTTTAAATTTACTCTTTCCTTTGTGTGTGTGTGTGTGTTATAGGGAGACCAGAGGTCAGTGCTGGGTGTTTTCTTTAGTCACATTCAACTTATTTTTTTTAGACAGGGTCTCAAACTGAACCCTATCTCACCAATTTGACTAGATTAATTAGCTAGCAAGTCCCAGGGATTCTACTGTCTCTGCCTCTTAGCTTGTAGATAGGTGCTAGGGCTCCAAACTCAGGCCCTCAAGCATTGTACTGAATCATCTTTCTGAAGGTCTGATAATGTTAGTTTGTGAAGTAAACTGACAATAGACAGACAATAAGAAAAAAGACATATAAACCTTATTGTGTATTCTTAATAAGCACAAGGCTGAGAGGGGAAGGATGGCTGACCAAGCCTTATAGGGACTTAGCTCTGTGGGTCTGGGAGGTTGTGCAGGCCGGGGAGTCCTGGGACCAGAGGATGTGTACTGTAAGCTAGAGCTGTCTTGGTATGCAGAAGTCACCCATCTGTGGCCATCTCTTTCCTAGGCACCAATGGGGCACTCCGGTGAGATATCTGTGTCTGCATCCTTTGTTTACTGATGAGGTAGATGCAGATTTTTTTTTAACAAAAGGACTTTTAGAGCCATCCCTGGGTCCATAGAGGTCTGCAGCCTTTCTGAATAACCAACTCAAAATAAGCCAAGTATGCCTTGTATACCTTGCTCCTAAAATAGTGCCTGGCACATAGAAGCTGGTAAATATAAATTTGGTAAATAAAGGCACAAGATTCAGTGATGTAGCAGAGCACATGGTAATTATGCCGAGCTCTTGGCCATTTGGCTTTTAAAGAGAATTTTTCATGAAGACGTTTTCCACTGTCTCTAGGTGTGGAGGTTGCTATGTTAATGCTGCTTGTCTTTGGAGTATTTCTTCATGATGTCCCCTTGAGTGGCCAAGATGAGGCTCCTCCTGAGGCTGACAGTGTTCCAAGCAAACCCCTATACAACTACACCAGCCTCCGCCTGCCAGAGGAGCACATTCCTTTCTTCTTGCACAGCAACAGGCATATAGCCACTGTCTGCAAGAAGGACCCACATTGTCCATATAAGGTAGGTCCTGTTTCTCATTTTTTTTTATTGTTCCACATTCTTTTTAAAAGATTTTATTTTGGGGGTTTTATTTATGCGTTTTTACTTCTAAAATTAATTTTTAAGGTTGGTATCCAAATGTGTTTCATTATGACATTCTTATATACATGGTGTCCCTATACTGTGCTGTCTTTCATACAAGGATTCAACTTAGACTGGCTATTTCTGCTTTATAACAGCCCAAAGGTAGAATTCTAATGTTCAGTTTTCACTGTTAGTCATTGTTTTAATTTCACCTGATACTTCTAAGTGGCTAAAGTTAGCTTAAAATCATGCCCCAATCACGAGAGGGAATTTTAAATCTCTACTATCCATATGTTCTGTAAATGGAGCAAGATCTGAAGAAAACAGCATCCTGCTCAAAGTAAAGAATTTCACACCCCTTCTTTCTTCAGCCTCACCTAGGAGAGCTAGTACTTTATTTCAGTAGTCACACCTCAACCCAAGCTCCCAATAATTAAGACTGTGGGGTTGGAAAGGCCTCAAATAGAGCCCATTAAGACATTTCAGGCAGCCTTGGAGATCAAAGGCTGGCATTGTGACACTTCCTTCCTTTCCCCTGGGCTGGCACAGGAAGCATATGGAAAAGAAGATCCTGGAATCTGACCAGCGTTGCTTTTGAGGCCTTACAGCAGGGCCCCAGGGCTGCAGAGCTTTGACCTTATGCTACTTCTGCAGATCTTAATGGATGAACAAAATGCAAATCCATTCCTTTTCATTGATGCTTTTGGCAACAAGGACTAATTTGTAGAATCAGTTTACTCTCTGAGAAAGGCTGTTTTTGTTTTGTTTGCTTTGAGTCAGGGTCTCACTCCATCCCAGATGGACCTCTAATTCAGCCTCCCTAGTGCTGGGATTGAAAATGTGAGCTACCATACCCTGAGAAAGGCTGTATCTTAAGATACTTCAAGAATGGGGGCTGGGAGAGGTGACATAAGAGTATATAACCAGATGGGAATATGACCAAATTGCAGTATGTTCATATAGTAAAGTTCTCAATAAAATTAAAAATTTTAAAAGATACTTTACAAAATTCCAATTCAAGAGATCTTTGTTAACCTAGGTGAAGCCTAGACTTTTAGTTAGGGGCCAGCCTTGGGAAGTGAGTCAAGACATTTGTTCAGAATCTTATAACTACTACTCTTAGAATATTCTGCAGTTGCTTTTCTTACATGAAAGTGCATTGTAAAGTATGAAAGTGAGAGATCTATCAAGGTGTTTTGCTTTTTTTGTTCTTGTTTTTTCTCAAGGTCATGTCTCACTCTAGCCCAGTGTGACCTGGAACTCATTCTATAGCCCCAGGCTGGCCTTGAACTCTCTGTGATTCTCCTTCCTCAGCCTCCAGAGTGCTGAAATTAAAGGCCTCAGCTACCATGCCTAGTTTAAGGTTTATTTTCTTAATGGAAATGTCTAAGGGTCTTCTTTACCCTCAGAAGAAGAAAGTCCTGGGCTGGGGAGATGGCTCAGAGGTTAAAGGCATTTACTTGCAAAGCCTACAGCCCAGGTTCGATTCCTTAGTACCTATGTAAAGTCAGATGCATAAAGTGGTGCATATATCTGGAGTTTGTTTGCAGTGGCATAAGGCCCTGGCATACCCATACTCTTAACTCTCTCTCTCTCTCTCTCTCTCTCTCTCTCTCTCTCTCTCTCTCTCTCAAATAAAAATAAATCGGACTGAAGAGATGGCTCAGTGTTAGTTAAGCTCTTGCTTGCAGAGTCTGCCTGCCCTGTTCAGTTTCCCAGTACCCACATAAAGCCAGATGCACAAAGTGGTACATGTGTCTGGAGTTTGTTTGCAATGGCAGGAAACCCTGGCCTTCCCATTCTTATTCTCTCTCTCTCTCATAAATAAATGAATAAATGTTTTAAAAAAGGAAGTCTAATCTAAATATACATGTTTTATGTTCTAGAAACACCTAGAAAATCTCAAGTACTGCTGGGGTTATGAGAAATCCTGCAAACCAGAGTTTAGGTTTGGTTACCCTGTTTGCAGCTTCATTGACATGGGGTGGTAAGTTTTCATCTGGAATCCCTTCCTTGCTTTTAAATATACTTTCTCTAAAGTATGTGTTAATGCTCTATTTCCAGCTTGTTTCTTTTGTTAGAAAACAATTCCTCTAGCTATTAATATGTTTATCCAATCATGAATTCAATCTATCTCTCACTTAGTGAAGTCTATCTGTATCACCTCTTATCAGATTGACAAAAGCAGCATAGACTGTAGAAATTATTTCCTCCAGGGTGTTAAGATAAATGAACAGTTTCCTCTAGATTCTGGAATAGACTCTAGGTAAAGTTAAAATATAATTAGCAATTCCAATACACACATAGTTAATGGGATAAGGAAAATATAAAAATTTTATTGCCTTTAGTTCCAGATGATCCCAAATTCATAGACTTCTATTGTATATATTATTTTAATGTATTATGTATGTTATTTACTTTATTTTATTATAGTGAATTAAGTCTATTAGCATCTTGTTTTTTAAATTAATTCTTTCTTTCTTTATTCGAGAGAAAGTGAGAAAGAGGCAGATGTGGCCTCCTGCCACTACAGATGAACTCCAGATGCATGTGCCACTTTGTACATATGACTTTATGTGGGTCCTGGGGAATCAAACTGGAGTCCTTAGCCTTTGCAGGCAAGCACCTTAACAGATGAGCCATTTCTACATTCCCAGTATCTTATTTTGATAAATTGAGGGGAAACTGTGACAGCATACTTAAAATAACAACAGACTTTTAGAAACTTAACCTATAGAAAAAAGATACAAGTTTCATAAAAATAAAAGGAAAGGAAAATCACTGAATATTTTTCTTTGTAAACAGGACAGACACTCTGGAGTCAGCTGCGGACATGTTCTGGAAACAAGCTGACTTTGGATATGCCAGAGAGCGGCTGCAAGAAATGCATGTGCTCTGCCAACCAGAGAGAATGGTGGGTATTTAGTTCCTTAATCAGCTTGCTACTGAGGCCTGGTGGAGCCTCAGGAGTTCAAGGCTATCCTCAGCTACATAGCAAGTTTGAGGCAAGACTAGAACCTGTCTCAGAAACAAACATACATAAAAACAGTAAGTCCTCATTTTTATTACTTATTGTATAGCTTCTAATGTAAAAACATTGAGACATCACTCAATGAGATAGGGTCTCCATGTAGCCCAAGCAGCCTCAAAACAGTGATCTTTCTGCTTTTACACCCTTGGGCCTCAGAAACTGAAATTACAGGCATGAACTACCATACCCAGCTCAGAATTTTATTAATATTTTAAAATAGGCCATTATATTTCCTTTGGAAAGCCTGTCCTTGTCATATATGTATAGCAGATCATCATATTTTGAGGCAGGTAAAATTTTTATAAATTTGGAATCCTCAACCTTTGTTGAAGAAGGGAAATTAAAAAATTGCATCTTTAAAGATTCTTTTTCTGTTCATTTGGGACAGAATGTCTCCTTACTGGACTGATTGATCTGTATTTGTTTGGTCAGTACACAGCTTGAAGGGAATCTTTCTTGTGAATTTCCCAGCTTGAATCTCACAATCAGCAGCAGAGAAGATAAGACAGATGCCTCTTATTTAGAGTAAAAAATAAGGTCCTCAAAGAAGATGAGCAGCTTCTCCAAGACTTTTTGTTTTGAGACAAGGTCTCATGTATCCCAGGCTGTTCTCAAATGAACTGTGTAGGCGAGGGTGATGGTGAATTTTTGTATCCATCATCTCCCCAGTACTGGGATGTATGAGTTAACTTCTTGTTGCTCAGATAAAATGCCTGGGTGGTCGCCTAATAGAGCTCTTATCAATTGAAGCAAAGGGAATGAAGGACAAAGTTGGCAGGAGTGGCATTAACCTGCCCTGCCACAAGTGCTGATGATAGACATTTGTTTTACCTTGTACATTTAGGCTGCTGTTCAGCTGCTCATGTGGGAAGGACAAAGATGGGGACTCAACTCTACCTGGCACACCTCTCTCATGGTAGTTATAGAGTGTTTTCCTGGAGACCATTTAACACCTTGGTGTGTGTTATCCCATCTGTATGGTCCCTGTATTAGTTGCGTTGGCTGCAGTGATAAAGTGCCATAGATTAGCAGGACTGTAAACAACAGGAATTTATCTCTCCAACTTGCGAGAGGTCCAATTCCAAGATGAAGGTGCCAGCACAGTTGTATTCTGGTGAGAGCTCTCTTTCAGAGTCCAGATAGCTGGTTCTCATTGTCTGCCTGGTGGAGAGACGAGGAGATACATTCATGAGGGCTCCTCTTTATGACCTAACCACCTCCCAAAGGCTTACCTCCTAATACTATCACATGGAAAGCTGCAATGTCAACATATGAATTTTGCATGGACACAGACCTTCAATCTATTATGATTTTTTTTGGTAATTTTGAAACAGTTTTACTGTAGTCCAGTCTGACCTAGAACTCACTCTGTAGATAAGGCTTTATGACAGTCCTCCTGTCTCTTCTTCCTGAATGCTGGAATTGAAGGCATGACTACCATGCTCAGCTCCATTGCAATCTTTTTCTGACTTGGATCAGGTGAAGATTGAGGCTCCTTGTTCCTTGGAAGTTTTAGGGACAGCAGTCAAATGGCATTTGAATTCTTAAGTAGCACCCAGAGCGCAAAGTTTTGAAGCACTCCCTCTTTCAACACAAACCACTTTGGTTAAAATACAATTGACTGTGGTAGAAGCAGGCAGTCTTGGTTGACTCTGCTTCATGCAGTTATTTATTTTTAGGTCTTTTGTTGCTCTTGATGCAGAGACTTCCATAAGGTTATGGGAAACTTTACAGAAAGTACCTTTTATTAGAACTGGCAAGCTGCCTGCTCAGCCTTGTATTTGGATGTCTTTTAAGAGTTCGTTCTTCCGTACTTCCCTTGGTTCCTCTTTGGAAAGTGCTTTTTTGCATAGTTGGGGATAGTAATGGTTCCAAGACTTCTTTTAAGGGGACTGGACTGAATGAACCACATATATGGGAATTTGTTTTTAAATTTGAGATGAAGCTGGGTGTGGTGACACTTATCTGTCATCCCAGCACTTGGGATTCTGAGGCAGGAGGAGGATCATGAGTTTGAGTCCAGCCTGAGCTACATGAGACCCTATCTGAAAAAAATATTTACTGTAGGTTATTCAAATAGCATTTGTGACTGTACCTGCCCCATGTATACACTATGCATACACCAGAGTACTATCTTATTTCCTTGAGACAGAGTTTCTCACGTAGCCTGGAGACAGGCTGATCAGTGAGCCCCAGTTATCCTGCTATCTCTTGCCCTCAGCACTGGGGCTACTATAGCCACGCCCAGCTTTTATGTGTGTGCTGGGGATCAAACTCAGGTCTTCATGTTAGCACAGCAAGTGCTTTTACCTTGTGAGCCATCTCCCTGTCCCCAGAAATTCTTCATAGTAACTTAAAAGTGTGGGCCCTGGGGAAAGTATACTTGGCTAAGGTCTCATGGAAAGAAGAAAACATTATGAAGCCATGTCTGGAGAGCTCTCCTTGTCTTCCATGTGGATGCACATGCAGTTGCCTCCTCATTGCCAGGAAAATAACCAGAAGAAAGGACTTTTTTTTTTTTTTTTTTTTTTTTTGCTTATAGTTTGAAGAGGAAGCTCCATTGTGGCAGGGAAAAGCATGGCACATATCTGTGTGGAAGTAGCCTAAGCATTGGGCTAATAAACCTCAAGTTCTGCCCCCAGCAACACACCTCCTCCAGCAAGGCTCTACTTAGCAAATTGCCACCAGTTGGGGATTGAGTATGAGGCTTAATCTCAAACACATAAGGCTATGGGGGACTTTTCCCATTCAAACCACCACACACAGGTCAGGAAGTCCTTGTAGTAAGCTTACAGCTACTTTTCTTCTTTTCTTAAACTTATTTCAGAGTGACTCAAGCTTGGTGTGTTCCCGTTATCTTCAGTACTGCAAAGCCACCAATCTCTACCTTGACTTAAGAAATATCAAGAGAAACCATGACAGGTACTTAAGTGGTTAATGTTAAAATCATATAGAAATTATGAAATCTTTCCACATCCAGAGATATGTCTTTAATTTTTCTATTATATAGTCTTGCCTCATTTAATTATGGGTATACATTTTAAAATACCTTGATTTTTATAATTGTCCAAGCATCATGTAGCATACTCACACAAACTAAGAGTACAACAATTCCCTAGTGATGTGATCCTGTGGGACCACTATCATGCATACAGTTCACCATTGACAAGAAGGGCATTGGGCATCACACATGTAGTTAGATTCCAATGAAATCTTGATTTGGACACTGACAATTGCTTTAATAATAATAAAAAATAATAATCTAATAGCTTAACTCATGAGAATTTTTCCAACTCATTTTCATTTTTTTTATATATTAGATTCAAGGAAGATTTTCTCCAGGGTGGCAAAATTGGAGGATACTGTAAACTTGATAGTCATACATTGATGTCAGAAGGTCAGCGCAAAAGCCCTCTGCAGTCTTGGTAACATGATTTTCTTTTCCTAAGAATTTGTTTCTAAATACTTACTTTTGTTTTTGGAACCTGAAGATTTTGGAAGGGACTCTAAAATGGAAAATGTTACTTAATTTGTACAGGTCTGGGCTTTTGAAGAGTGTGGTAACATGAATCCCTCAATTGTATGTCATTGAATATATTAGGGGGCTGAGAAGAGGGGTCAGTCAGTAAAGCGCTTGCCTTGAAAACATGAGGACCTGAGTTTGGGTTTCCAGTAATAACGAAGGAAAAAGACGAGTTGTGATCCAATGCTACAGCGTTGTGGGTGAATTATAAGCATCCCACCTCACATGCTTGCAATTGTCTTCTTCTGTTTGGAGGAAAATTGTACCATGTGGCTTCCAGAGAAGTTTTCAGATAAATAGACTTCCCATTCTTCAGATAAGTTTACCTATCTTCAGTCTTCCTGGAGTATCAAGTAATTTTTGGAATATGATCTTTCTCAGAATTCAGGAAGTCTACCATGAAAGTTTCTCCAACTCAGGCATCTTTCCTCTTGTGTCTCCCAAACTATAGGAAACCTGAATCTCCCTATTTCTCTGGTAGTTTCTTTGGCCAAATTGATAGTTAAATTTATTTTTGTGGTAGGTTCCCAATTTAACTGTGGTGCACATTAGACTGAAATTTAAAATAATTTCTGTTTGTGTCAACATTAAATGTCAGTGTGTTTGGGGCAATACATGTCTCCATATGAGAAATAAAATCATAAATAAATAAATAAAATTATTTCTCCATATGAGAAATAAAATCTACCTCATGATGCGTCCCAGGTTACAATTGCAATAGGAAGTTTGGAAAGATCATTTTCAAATTATATCACAATTTATAATTCCAGGTTTGCTGAGCTACAAAGCTATACTCAGCTCAACTTCAGGCCAATAGAAGATGCTAAATGTGACATAGTTATTGAAAAACCAACATATTTCATGAAATTAGATGCAGGTGAGAAGTTAACTTGTCTATTACTTTTATATTGCTTGATGAGGCTTTATTTTTGATATGCCGTAGCAACTTTTAATGAATTTATTGAAAATAATATGACAAACAATGGCTGTCCTTACAGCTTTCTTTTCTGAAGTAGATGAACTGGTTTGAACTTCCTGTTACTTTGGTATTCTAAAGCAACTTTCCCATTTAATTCAAGTGACTCAAAGAAAAGATGAAAGAAGTCACATGTATACCTGTTGCAACTAAATCTACCACATCTCATTTCTCTAATCACTTAATTTACATTTATGTTTCATTATACTGTTTCTAAATTAGCAGCCGTGGGTATTCTGTGAGTGAGAAAGAAAGGCCATAACTTCCTATGACAAACTTTCCAATATTGTTTCTGTGACTAAAGTGAACTTAAATTCTTTTCAAAAATATAATTATTTTTTCCATTTATATCTCTAGGCTCTAAGGGCTCAGTTGCAAGCATAACTTTTAACTGTGGGAACTAGTTGTCCTGGGGAGGAGAAACACAAATCAAACATATTATCTCATTATGAGATATGGAGATTACTGTGCTATATCATCTCAAAACTCATGAGAAGCTAAGCTCTAGGTGAAATATAGAGATCCCTCTGTCACGAATATTTGAGAATTACAATAATTTATTGATTATATTTTTACTGTACTCTTCCTTCTAAAGATTTAGAAACCAGTCAAGTTTAGGTTTTTGGAATAAGATCAAGTAAAAATGCTTTGTTCAAGTTTCTGACTCATTTTTTTAAAATGCAAATTGAAAATGGGCAAAGATGAGCTGGAGAGATAGCTTATCAGTTAAAGCGTTTATCTGCAAAGTAGAAGGGCCCAAGTTCGATTCCCCAGTGCCCACATAAAGCCAGATAGATGTGGCACATGTGTCTGGAGTTCGTTTGTAGTGGCTGAAGGCCCTAGCATGCCCATTTTCTCTCTCTGGTTCTCTCTTTTTCACACAAATAAATTATTTTTAAATGGGCAAAGAAATCACTGAGATCTGCCTGTAAAAGAGGTGAATATCTGTGAACTGTGAAATTTATACAGATCTTCTTCATTAAAGTATGGAAGGTGGGAATTAATAGGCTAATACAGACATGCACCATGTCTTTCCTATATTCATAACTTTACTTGTTTCTTCTAACTTACACTACCATCCAACTTTCTTCTTCTCTACTCTTCCCTGAGAAAAAGGAACATTCTTTATAACAAAATTCATCTTGCCTTACTTTTCTCCTGGTGGAGCCCATGTTTGTTCTTTCATCATTAAATCTCTGCAGCTTAAAACACTGTTTTATTTATTGTGTTTCTAAACAACTGTTAGAAACTTACTGTTACCTGAGAGCTAATGTGATTGTAGGACTAACCTTTGGGATGCATTCTACTAGAAGTTTGTCTTATTATTTTATTTTATTTTTTTAAAAATATTTTTTATTTATTTGAGAGAGGGGAGAGAGAGAGAGAGAGAGAGAGAGAGAGAGAGAGAGAGAGAGAGAGAGAGAGAGAGAGAGAGAGAGAAAATGGGCATGATGCCAGGGCCTCCAGTCATTGCAAATGAACTCCAGGTGCATGTGCCGCCTTGTACATCTGCCTTTACATAGGCACTGGGTAACCAAACTCTGGTACTTCTGCTTTGCAGGCAAACGCCTTAACCACTAACCCGTCTCTCCAGCCCTGTTATTATTTTAAAATATACTCTTTGCCAAAAATTTTCTGGGTGAAAAAAATTAGCCCTTCTAAATGTTCATTGAGCATACCTGGTTGAAAAGACTTGAATGTTTTTTTTTTTTACTCTTTTTATTTTGTTTTGAACTTATTTGTTATTTGCACATGTATGTATTTGGGGTAGGGAGAGACACCATGGCCTCTTGTTGCTGTGAAGGAACTCCAGATTGCGCTACTTTTTGTGCCTGGTTTTTGTTGGTAGTTTGGGGATTGAACCTTGGTCAGCAGGCTTTGCAAGCAACCACTTTTAACCGTTGAGCCCAGCCCCTTGACTCATTTTCTGGCATACTACATTTTTATTCCCTATGAGGATGAAGTCAAGAGTTTCTGCTTTTTTTAAACTTTATTGATAGCTCCCATAATTATAGACAATAAACCATTATAATTCCCTCCCAGTCTCTCCCATATTTCTTTCCTCTCTTAATTAGTTTGTTTTGTTTCAGCATCATCATCTTTTCCTCCCATTATGTGTAGGTATTATTAGGCACTGCAGAATCATGAACATCAATGCCATTTTGTGTTTGGAAGTTTGCATTGTGAGCAGTCCTCCCCTTCCTTTGGCAAGAGTTTCTGATTTTGAGTCATTAGTTTTCTTTTATTTAATATTTTCCTCTTCCTTCTTCCATCTTCCTCCCCTTTTCTTTTTCTTCCTTCTTCTCCTCCTTCTTTTGAGACAAGAGTCTCCTATAGAACAGGCTGGCCTTAAACTCCCTGTGTAATCGAGATGACCTTGTACTTCTGATCCTCTTGCCTCTATCCAGGTGCTGTGATCACAGGCATGTGCCACTAGGCTCGGTAGTTTTTGTAGTATTGGAGATTGAACCTGGGACTTCATGCGTGCTAGGCAAATACTGGAGCAGCTTGACATTTTCCTTCTTTAAAATGCATGTTTTGCTTGCCTTTTCTTAGAATGTCATACCATTTAGATTTGTACATTACTTGGTTGGCTCCTGGGTCCTGCATACCTAAATCAAGAGTGTACAATTTGTTTCTCTTTAATGGCTGGCATGGGAATTTAAAATAATAGCAGCCCCAATCTGCTTGCCAGGCTTTTGCTAATCCTTCTCTTTGGCTTTTATAACAAAGCTCACACTTAGCTGTGACCAACTCCCCAAGTGGAGTACAAAAATGAAACTTAGGGACTTTGCGAACTAGCCTGGTTCTTCAGACTCCAGAGTTCATGCCAATTACAACACGTGACATTCATCTCTTTTAATAACAGTGGTCAGTATTATTTTAAGAATAGTATGAGCAATGGTTAAGCAGGAGTAAAAAAATAAGACAAAATAGAGCCATGTGTGGTGGTGAATGCCTTTAATCCCAGCACTCTAGAGGCAGAGGTAGGAGGATCAGCCTGGGCTAGAGCAAGACCCTACCTCAAAATACTTTTAAAAATTATAAAAAAGAGAGACAAGAATAGAAACTACCAACATGTTAGTGGTTGCAGTCCTCACCAATACTTTGGTATGTAGGTTTTGTTTGATTGATTTTTTTTTTGTTAGCCCATGGTGTCCTGGAATTCACTATGTAGTCTCAGGGTGGCCTCAAACACATGGTGATCCTCCTACTTCTGCCTCCCAAGTGCTGGGATTAAAGGCTTGTGTCAGTACACTGGGCCTTTTGATTGATTTTTGCAAACTTGATGAGAAGGAATGATTAATCTTTATGATATACTTCTACCCCATGTTGGGTTAAATTGTGTGTGTGTGTGTGTGTGTGTGTGTGTGTATTTGTGTTTTCTGGGAACATGATCTTTTGTTTCTTGGTATATGTGAGACAATGCATTCCCAATTTCTATCAATTTTAAAGTGAATACTAGAACCCAGTACATCTGTAAGTTGATGATGTTATATAGACCCACAAACTATAAAGAGATGAGGTAGAATAAAAAAACTGCTTAATCATGTATTTTGGGGGTCAATTAACACAGATTTCTTTTTTCCAACACTAGGTGTTAACATGTATCACCACTTCTGTGACTTTCTTAATCTTTACATCACTCAGCATGTTAATAATTCCTTCAGTACAGATGTGCACATCGTGATGTGGGACACTGTAAGTAAGCCTGTGTTCTCTCCTTTAGCCCCAGCTGTGCCTTGCTCTGTCGTGGTGTGACTCTGGTCTCATGAAACAGGACTTTCTAAGACATACCCTGAAATCTATGCCCCATATACGCATCCATCCACATAAACGTAGATGAATTAAAATGTGTCTCTGTGGATTCATTGACGTATCCATATAGACATAGACACATATACGTGTGTGTGTGTGTGTGTGTGTGTGTGTGTGTGTGATTCTGAGTCCAGTGAGACTTAGTTCTACCATTCTCGGCACACTGGTGCTTTCTCTATTCTGTTCTCTGTGTTTCCATCTTCATTCATGTGGTGTCCCAGTTTTGCTGAGGCTACCATTATCATTTCTTGGAGATGTTCTGTGAGCAATGGGAATAGCATTTCTTTCTTCCCTTCTTGTGGTTCAGTTGCTTCGAGGCCATAATCAAAATAGCTGTCAGCAGGGCTGGAGAGATGGCTTCTCTGTTAAAGGCACTTGCTTGCAAAGCCTAGTGGTCTGGGTCCAATTACCCAGTATCCACATAAAGCCATATGCACAAAGTGCCACATGTGTCTGGAGTTCCTTTGCAGTAGTGGCAGGAGGCCCTGGCATACCCATTCATTCTCTCTCTCTCTTTCTCTCTCTCTCTCTCTCTCTCTCTCTCTCTCTCTCTCTCTCTTTGTCTTTCTCTCTGCTTGCAAATAAATTCTTAAAAAATATTGCCTTTGGTCCCAGCACTTGGGAGGCAGAGGTAGGAGGATCGCTGTGAGTTCAAGGCCACCCTGAGACTACATAGTGAATTCCAGGTCAGCCTGGGCTGGAACGAGACCCTACCTTGAAAAACAAAACAAGCAAACAAACAATTATATGTAAATTTAAAATACTTATCAGCGGCTCTGAAAGATTTATACTGGAGTTGTTTTGCTCTTTTCAAAAAATTATACCCATGCTTTCTCATTAATTGCTCTCATCCCCCCACTGAACTAGGGATTTTATTTGTGTTCTTGGGTCACAAATTTTATTAGCTTATTTTACAGTTGGAAAACTGAGGCCTGAACAGCAGATAAGTGTTCTAAGGTCACCAAGGGTGGAGCTGAGGATACTAGCCTGGAAGATTTTTTTTTTTTCTATCAAGCTCTCTGAAGAACCCAGGCGCATTCCAGGAGGTTCCTAATACCTTGTTGTATATGGACCTACATCTTCCTTAAGTGGGTTTGAAATGGGATAGAGGGGTTGTGGAAAGAGTTCTCAAATACCAAACCCTGAATTCTTGTCTTTTAATTAACCAAAGAATTGGCAACTCAGGTTGAGAAGGATGATTATTAAATCATTATTTTCATTCAGAAGTCAGGAGAGGGGAGTGAGAGTCAGGATCAAGGAAGTGGGGCAGGAACTAAGCCTACGTGGTCCAAGGAAGGGAGATAGGTGATTAGCCCACATGGTCCAAGGAAGCGGGACAGGAGCTTAGCCTACACTGTCCAAGGAAGAGGTCAGGAGCTTAGCCCACACGGTGGACCTGGAGATACAGCTGGAGAGAAGGAAAGGGAAGAGTACAGGAAAGAGTACAGAGAATCAGTAAGCCCATGTGGGAGAAGGGCTCAGGGGCTTTCTCTCCCTTCATCCCAGCCATCAGTTTGGGATGAAGGGGGAGGGGCAGAGGCTCATCAAAATCTGGAGGTTTAGGAGTCTCTGCTGGCCAGCCAAGAAGAGGAGCAATTTACCTTCTACTCCTGTATAAAACTCTGGTGGTATTTCCTGTATCCTGTCCCAGGTGGTCTGGGCTCAGGCTGGCTCAGGAAGTTAAGCTTGACCAACCACAATGCCAGGAGACCTCCCACTCCATCCCCAGGGAGGGGCTCAGTTGGAGGAGCAGGTTAGACAAGTGAGGAATCAGCTCTAATAAAGCCCTAGGACATTCCTGCTTTTTAGTGTTTTTTTTTTTTTTTTTTTTTTTTTTTGGAGGCGGGCAGTCACCCTAAACTACCTTAGGCTGAGTTAAACTGAGCCAGCTTCTGTACCCCTCACCTGTTGTGTGCCTGTTGGGGTGTAATAGGATACATGGCCACCCTGAAGATCCCTGGCCACCTAGTTAAGTGGACACATGATATTTAGGCAGTCTGACCTTGACTGTGGTATGGACTAGCATAGGATGCATGTAGACAAGCAGTTTAATGTCACCTCTGTCCTTTGCTGCCCCTCCAGCTCCTCCTTTGTAAAGCTACCTTCTTAGTCAAAGAGGCCTTCACCAAGTGCTCTGTCAGGTTCTCCACACAGGCAGCTCTGCCTAATTGCTCCAGAATTTAGCTATAGGAGCCTGTAGGTTAGAGATAGTGCTACATGATTGTGTGGTTGTCCTCCGTTGGCAAAGTCTGGGCCAACTGACACTGGGACCAGCAGGCTGTCATGTGAATCCCCCATGGTGGACCATATTGCCACAGTCCTGAAGACCTTGGAGGGGCACTTTGCTCAACGACAGGCAGTTAGCTGTTCAGATCAAGAATATAGAATAGCGACATTTTAGAAACTGCTCCCCCAGGAAACCTATGGGCTCTCCCTTTCCTCTCTATAAAGCTCAGTAGGGTGGCTATTCTCTTCTCTTCAGGCAGCATCTGGATACTGGTGGCTGGGCAAAGCCACTGGCCTCCTAAGATCATAGAGGGGCACTTCTTGTACTGTGTAATTGAATGGCTTTCTTATTTCTTTTGAGTTAGCAGAGTGATATCTGATTATAATGGTTCAACCAACATACAAGTATGTGTTATTTAAACCCAAGTGTCCTCCTCCTCCAAGGGTGACTGCGTAACTGCAGCTAGTGTGTGTGTGTGAGTCCCTTGCAAGTCATCATAGTCAGTGTAAATTATATCCCATACAAAACCTATATCAAGATTTTCATAAGAATATATGAAAATATGCTCTCATATTTCATGGGCATCTTTCCAAGGCAGTACGTTTAGAGTTATTTATTCTTTTTTGAGAATTTTTATATTTTCTGGATATCTTCTGTGTTCATTTCTCTCATCTCAGTCACATTTTGTTTGGGTCTAATTCTGTGCTGTTTACTAAAATGCAGTAGTCTCTCAGTACCTATGGAAGATTTGTTCCAAGACTCCCTGTAGACATACAGATCCTTGGATGTGGAAGTCCACTATATTAAACGGTATAGAATTTACATATAACCCATGCATATTATACCATATACTTTAAAATCACCTTCAGATTGCTTACATATCCTAGTGCAATGTAATATTTGTAATAATAATATAACATTATCCTATAATGAATATATATTATATATATCATATAATGAATAAGAAAATCTGTTACATGTTTGGTACAGACACATTTTTTTCTGAGTACTTTTTTTGGTGTGTGTGTTTATAGTATGTGTGGGGTGTGTGCAGTATGTTGTGTGTGTGTAGTATGTGGTGTGTATCTGTGGTGTCTGTGTGTGTATAGCTCACTCACGTATGGCTGCAGCTGCAAGCACACCTTGTGTATTCATGCATAGGCCAGAGGAGAGCATCTCGTGTCCTCCTCTCTCACTTTATTGTGTTGTTTCCTTGAGACAAAGTCAGTGAACCTGGAGCTGCCCTTTTCTGGCTATACTGGCTAACCTGTGAGCTCCAGTGATTCTCTAGTTTCCATAACTGGGAATATAGGCATTTATGTCCACATCCAGCATTTTATGTGGGTGCAGGGGATTGGACTCAGGCCATCTCAGGCCCTCTAAGTGCCTCACACTTGGGCAGTGAGTACTCTTTTCACCTGCTCCTTAGGTAAAACCATCTCCTCAGCCCTTGAGTACTGTCCACCATGGTGAGCACCTCCACAGATGCAGAGCTCACAGACATTGGGGGGCTGACTGTGTCCATGTCCTCACACCCCACATTTCTGTAGGACTAATTCTTACAAGTGACGTTTCTACAAGCTAGGCTGTCAGTGTGCTCAGATTTGAGAACTGCCTGGAAAGATATTGTATAATATCTTGAGGAATACTCAGATATTCTTCAGTGTGAGAGTAGGAAGTCTTCTTCCTTCTACTGTGCCAGGTGATTTGAATTTGGGGGATGTGAAGGATGAATCCTCTAGAGATGGTTAGGAGTGAATAGTATATAAGTTTCCTGGGAAAGGATCAATCAGGATTACTTTTATTGTTAAATTTTTTTTCAAAAGGTACCTTATAGTATATGAAGTATTTTA
>PVHP010024736.1:0-26165 GCA_004024765.1 Zapus hudsonius | reverse complement strand
CTGAGCCGTCACTCCAGCCCCACGCACCCCTTTATGCTAGCTTTGTGTAGGTATTGGAGAAATCAAATCTGGGCCATCAGGCTTTACAAACAAGTGCCTTTAACCACTGAGCCATCTCCCCAGCCCTATTTAAACTCAACTGTAACATATAAGATAACAAAATCTCACTTTTTCTTTTCTTTCTTCTACATTTTCTTTTCTTTTTTTCCTACTCTTTCTTTTTTCATTCTATTTCTTTTGTTTTGTAACTAGGGTTTCCACAGGGCAGGTCTACCAGGGGACAGGAATCTTGGGGACGTTATGGAATTCTGCCCATCACCGCCACTGTTGATGCATCACATGTTTACAAAGTACCTTCTTTGTGCCGAGAATAATTTCAGGGCCAGGAGACCCAGAAGTGAGCAAAACAAACACGATGGTCTCTTAAAGCTGACCATCTTGTATCCAAAATCCAGAGAAAACTCTGAATTGTTGATGAGCACTCTCCAGAAATTAAAACTAGGGCTGTGGAAAGGAGAGGGGAGGAATGAGTGACAGGGATGCAGCTGATCAAAGTACATGGCGTACATGCGTGGGAATGTCACAATGACAGCTTTTTATTTTATGCAATTAATATATATGAACTAATAAAAAATCTAAAAGTTAGGTGTGGTGACACCTATAAATCCTACACTCAGGAGGGGGTTTGGGAGTTCCAGGTCACCCTGGGCTACATGAGACCCTGTCTCAAAAAAAAAAAAAAGTCTAAATTAGAAAATAAACCCAGGCTGTTCTTCAGATTTCTACTGGGTGTCAGGAAAGGGCTCTCTGAACAGGTCCATTGAAGCTGCTCCCTGAGAAGCAATACAAAGTGAAATCTCCACAAAGATTATCTCCACCTCCCTGACATGAAAGCGCACGCCCTGTGGCTTCACGTTTCCTTCTAATCATGTTTGACATATTTAACAGAGAAGCTTGTTTTCAAACCACACCCCAAACCACTATGCACAGTATCTTACTCACTCTGCTGTTTTGTTCTAGATGGTTTGGGTGGCTTTGGCATAGCCTCCTAATCCCCCAGCCGATGGACTTTGTGGCCCACCAACAATAGTGATCCACTTGGTAAGAGGCACAATGTGTTCCCATCTGCCTTTTCTATATCCCTATTGAAAAGAGTCCAGCCTCATTTGGATTTGGTGAAGAATGTGAGCTGGAAGGCTTTAGACCCATTATCTTGCAGGTGGAACAAGCAAGGTGCTCTGAAACATACACTGTTAGACATTTCCTCCATACTGACCATGTGTTGGGTACTGTCTGCACACAACAAGAAGCTGTTCTAGTCATCACCTTCAAGGGTGTTTTAGTGTCACAAGGATTTATAAACAAATGGACAGTCATAATATAGGTTTGCTATGTTGCCCATATTACTTGTAGAGACCTGAGCTCAATCAATCCTCCATCCTCCTATCTCGGCCTCCTAAGCAGATGGAACCTCAGGTATATGCATATGCTACTGTGCCTAGTTTAGGAGGCTTGTTTTTTTTTTTTTTTTTTTTTTTTTTTTTTTTTTTTTTTTTTTTTTTTTTTTTTTTTTTTTTTTTTTTTTTTTTTTTTTTTTTTTTTTTTTTTTTTGGTGTTTCGAGGTAGGGTCTCACTCTAGTCCAGGCTGACCTGGAATTCACTATGTAGTCTCAGGCTGGCCTTGAACTCATGGTGATCCTCCTACCTCTGCCTCCCCAGTGCTGGGATTAAAGGCGTGCACCACCACGCCCGGTTTAGGAGGCTTGTTTTAATCAAGTCATTTACTCAACAAATATTTACTGAGTGCCAGGCATAGTTACAGGTGATTACATTCTAGAAGGATAGAAAATAAGTGAATCAGATGGTTGATGCTATGGAGGAAATTAAAGAATGGTGTTAGGAAGTGTGAGAGAAAGGGACATTGTTATGACTAGAGATGAGGGAAGACCTCATAGTAAAAGTGACTCTGGTGGTGGAGAAGTGACAAGGCACAGGGGAGGGACTGTGCAGGGCCTTTCAGGACACCACAGGACAGCTGGAGAATCACTAGAGGATCTTCATCGCATGACTGACGCCGTCTCACATTTATTTCAAAAGGATTTCCTACTTGCTATGTGAAGAAGACAGAGAGAAGGGCCAAGGTGGAAGCTGAAAGCTGGTTAGGTTATTACCTAGTCCAGATGTGAAATGACAGGCATATGGACTGGTGGCAGCTATGGAGGCTGTAGATATGGGATTTGTTGGATATACTGATTGGATGAAGGGTCTGTCTATAGTGGTATGTCTTCCTAAAGCTTCTGGAGAATTCCTCAAGTATGACTTCTGAGACTGAAATGTTCACAAAGGCAGGAAGCCAGATTGTCCTGTTCACTGCATGACCCTTCTACCTATCAGGGGTGTATTCTGACCATACCTAGCCCATGGTACACACTTGATTAACATGGTGCATTGCTGTGAATCTGGCTTGTCTATGAAAGTTATGTTCTGCAGTATGGATACCTTCATTACCACCTTCTTATAAACAAAATGATAAATGTGGAGCTAGTCATGGTGGCTTATATTTATAATCCAACACTTGGTAGGCTGAATCAGGAGGATTGCCAAAAGTTTAAGGCCTGCCTGGGCTATAGAGTGAGAGCCTGTCAAAAAATCATGAGTTGGGGAGATGGCTCAGTGATTAAAGGCACTTTCTTGCAAAGCCCACCACCTGGGCTCGATTTCCCAGTACCCATGTATAAAATGGTACAGTGATATGGAGTTTGATTACAGAGGCAAGAGTCCCTGGTGTGCCCTTACTCTTTCTCTCTGTCTCTCTGCTTGCAAATAAACAAATAAAATATTAGATACTTAAAAAAACAAAATAAGCCGGGCGTGGTGGCACATGCCTTTAATCCCAGCACTTGGGAAGCAGAGGTAGGAGGATTGCTGTGAGTTCAAGGCCACCCTGAGACTACATAGTGAATTCCAGATCAGCCTGGGCTAGAGCGAGACCCTACCTCAAACAAACAAACAAACAAAACAAAACAAAACACCACTCCCTAAAATAAAATAATAAAATATAAATATGAAAGCACCTGTGAATTGTATAGTAACATGTTTAAATCTGAGTAGTTTCCTGTTACAAATATGAGTGATGCAATAACCCTGCTATGACCCTAAAGTATCTTTTGGATGAATCTTGTTTATTACATATTACATTAAAGTCAGAAAAGCAATAACAAAGGCTCTGAGCTAAGCCTGGTAGTGCACCCCCATAATTTCAGCACAGAATAAGGAAAGAAAATCCTAAATTAATAAAATTATTTAGCTCAGCGTGGTGACTCACACCTTTAGTCCCAGCACTCTGGAGGCATAGGAAGGAGGATCACTGTGAGTTCGAAGCTATCTTGATACTACATAGTGAATTCCAGGTCAGCCTGGGCTAGAGTGAGACCCTATCTCAGAACAAAAGTGTTCACTGAGTATAACCAATAAATAATATGTCCATTTTACCTTTTTTTTTTTTGTTTTTTTGAGGTAGGGTCTTGCTCTAGTCCAGGCTGACCTGGAATTCACTATGTAGTCTCAGGGTGGCCTTGAACTCATGGTGATCCTCCTACCTCTGCCTCTCGAGTGCTGGGATTAAATGCGTGTGCCACCATGCCCAGCTTCATTTTACCTTTTTAGATATGATAATGGAAAGTAAAAAAATGTCAGACTTAGTTTTAATATTGAGGCCAGAGTTCTTTTATTTTATTCTGTTTGTATTTCTCTATGGCCTACTTAATCATTTCTATGAAGTTAAAAACTATGCATGAAAGAACTATTTGCTCTTATGTTTGGCTCTTTAATCTTGACTTAATTATAATATACAAAAACAAGCCCCTTGATCCTGCCTATAAAAGAGTTCCTGAGGCTTTAGTGTTTGCTGTGGCTTTTACATCAACCCTGTGTGATATTTTAGGGGGAAGGAGGGGCGAGCTCATGAATCTAGAAGAGGCTAAGCATTTTTGAAGGACGATTGTTTTGAAATTAACCTTAAAGTGGCCTTTTAAAAATTGTGATTTTGGGGATGGAGAGATGGCTCAGCCGTAAGCCTAATGGCTAGAGTTCAAGGCTCCTTTGTAGTGCAAGAGGCCCTGGTGCGCTCCTTTTCTCTCCCTGTTCTCTCTCAAATATTTTAAAAAATATTTTTATTTATTCATTTTCGAACAGAGATGCAGAGATACAGAGAAAGAGAGAGAGCGCACCAGGGCCACCACCCTGTGGGTCTGGCTTACGTGGGTACTGGGGAATTGAACCGGGGGGCCTTAGGCACTGGAGGCAAGTGCCTTAGCCGTTAAGCCATCTCTTCAGCCCTCAAATATTTTTTTTTAAATGGTAACTTTTGGCTCATGTTTGCATCCAAATTTTCTTTGTGTGCATGTGTGTTGGTGCATGTGTGCATGTGTGTGCAAGTGTGTGGGTGCATATGTATGCATCTGTGTGGTTGCAAATGTGTACAAGTATGTGGGTGCATGTGTGCAAGTGGAGGCTGGAGGACAGCCTTGGATATTGGATATTATTCCTCAGGCACCATCCACCTTTATTTATTTTTCGAGATTGGGCCTCATTCTAGCCCAGGCTGACCTGGAGTTCACAATGTGGCCTTGGACCCATAGCAATCCTACCTTTGCCTCCTGAGTGCTGAGATTAACAGTTGCGCCACCACAACAGGCTACCATCACCTTTTTAAAAAAAGATAGAACAAAAAATAAGCAAACATCGAAAAACCAAAAAAAAAAAAAAAGCAAACAAATAAAAAAGCTAAAACAGGGCTGAAGAGATGACTTAGTGGTTAAGGCATTTGTCTGCAATGCAGAAGGACCCGAGTTCGATTCCCCAGTGCCCATATAAAGCCAGATGCACAAGAGGGCGTATGTGTCTGGAGTTCGTGCTGTGCCCATTCTCTCTCTCTTTCTCTCTCTAATAAATAAATATTAAAAAAAAACAAAGTTAGCCTGTGCTATAATTATTAAAAAAAAAAAAGCTAAAACAGCTGGGCATGGTGGCGCACACCTTTAATCCTAGTACTAGGGAGGCACAGGTAGGAGGATCACTGTGAATTTGAGGCCAGCCTGAGACTGCATAGTGAATTCCAGAGAGAATTTACCTTGAGAAACAAAAACAAACAAACAAACAAAAACAAAAAAAGAAAAAAGGAACTGGAACTCACCAAGTAGACTAGATTACTGGCTAGCAGCCTGAGGGATCACTATGTCCATCTCTCCATTGCTGGAATTATAAATATGAGACACCGTGCCAGCCTGTTTTTTATATTATTTATTTGTAAACAGAGAGAGAGATATTGAGAAGAGAGACAGATACAGAGAATGGATGGTCCAGGGCTTCCAGCCACTGCAAATGAACTCCAGACGCATGTGCCACTTTGTGTATCTGGCTGTACATGGGTACTGGGGAATCTAACTCAGGTCCTCTGCTTTACAGGCAAGCACCTTAACCGTTGAGCCATCTCTCCAGCCCTTTTTTTGGTTTTCCGAGGTAGGGTCTCGCTCTAGCCCAGGCTGACCCGGCATTCACTATGTAGTCTCAAGGTGGCCTTGAACTCACAGCAATCCTCCTACCTCTGCCTCCCGAGTGCTGGGATTAAAGGCGTCGCCACCACGCCCGGCTCAAAGTTGCATTTTTTGCAGTAATATGTTTCTTTTAATAGTGGAAATTTATTTCACTGCAGCTTTCTAAATTTCCTTCTGTATATATATATATATATATATATATATATATATATATATATATATATATATATATATTGCAGTGCTAAGATTGAACTCAGGCACCCTTACCACTAGTCAACTCTGAACTCTTGTTAATTTTCTATCAAGTGCTGGTGAATTCGATTGGGTTTAACGGTTATCAGGTTCTGGGTCTAGCAAATAATCTATGAATATTAAAATTATTGAGGGGGAAAAAGGGAGTGGCGGGAGGCGACTATGATGATGGTATCTTTTATTTATTTATGGAGGTTCTCAACAAAAAGTTAAAAGAAAAAAAGCTGTCAATCCGCAGTAAACGAGGGCGTGTTGTAAATTTCCCCATCTCCCCACTCGTCTTGCATTTGTGACGTGCGCTGTCACGAGGACCCCCGCTCCTCTTTTCAGACACGAAGCAAGTTTCCTCAGCGGCAGCCTTAGGGGCCATGCTGGGGACACCAACTTTCATGACTCATGGCGCCTCCCCTCCGCATGCCGTTCGGATATGCGACGGGTCACTGCGACTTCCCAGGAGCGAGCAGCCCGGGGCGGCGGTTCAGTCCCCCTTCGTTCCCACCGGGTCCCGACAGCGTGAGAACCGAGTCCTTCGAGGACCCCGCACGCTCCCGCGCGCCCACGACGCAGCCGCCACGTCAGCCGGCGCCTGCGCGCCTGCGCGCGGAAAAAGGCGGGGCGAGCCTGAAGACCCGCCCCTCGACATCCGGGGTTCGGGCGGCGGCCGTGCCGCCGCGCGGAGGTCACGTGGACCTTTCCTTTCCGACTCCGGCCGGCTGGGCGCGGGCGACTGCTGGCGCGGCGCGTGGAAGGCTCTCGCTCTCTTGCTCTCTCGCCGGCGCTGGTCCCTCGGTCTCCTCTCCCGGCCCGGGCCATTCGGGAGTTCACCGACGCCGGGTGAACCGAGCTTGCCGCCAAGATGCCGGCCTATTTCCAGAGGCCGGAAAATGCCCTCAAGCGCGCCAACGGTGAGTGAGGGGACTGGGGCGGCCCGAGGCCCTGGAGGTCGAAGGCTCGGCGGGGCCCGGTGCCCGCCGCCCGGTGCCCGCCGCCCTGGCCGGGGGTGGGCACGGCGTCCCTTCCGCTGCAGCCCGATCGGGAACCGTCGCCGGGCTCTTCCTTCCTTCCTTTCCCTCGCTGTCGTCCTCGTGCGTGGCGGGGACGCAGCCCCGGTCCCCGGCGTGCCCGGCCTCCAGCGCTGCCCGCCCTCTAGCCGGCTCTGTCCATCCAGGCCCCGGGCTCCCCGCCGCCATCTGGGAGCGCCAGGGAGGAGGAAACATGGCTCCCTCCCGGGGACAATGCACGCGAGAGCCTCGGCTCCACCTCCCGCCGGGCCGGGCCGGGGCCGGGAGCGGGCCCCCGCCTCCTCCCCCTGCGGCGGGCCGGCGGGCGGGCGGGCCGGGCCGGCTCGGGGCTCCGTGGGTCAGGGTCCACTTGGCCCGCTCTGGCCGCCCTGCGGACCTCGGGGCCCCGACCCACTCGGCCTGGGCCGCCCCCTCCCCGGTGGTTCGGGCCGGTCCTCGGGAAGTCGGGTCCTCCCCGCACAGGCGTAGAGAAAGAATGGGTTCCCCAAGGTCACTCCGGGAGTTGGGTGTTGAGTCCCGGGACCGAAACCCAGGGCTCTGGCCCCGCGGCTCGCGGTGTCTGTTAACCATATGGGTACTTGAACTTGGTCTCTAAAAGACGCATTTGTAATCCACTGACATTATGTACTGTGAATGTCTCATACATATCTCTGGGCTTTAAAACTGCCTTAAAAAAACCTAGTAACTTCTAAGTGTTTTTTAAACCTCTATAACTCCTTTTTTCTTTATATTTTTGTAAAAAAAATCTTCCAATATCCAAATAGACCATGTGTGTTACAGGTTTGAAGTGCTTGTTGGCTATCTTATTTGAAGTCCTGTTTTGTGAGACCATTTGGAGTTAATACTTAAAAATTGATACTACTGGTAGTTTGTCAGCACAAAAGATAATAATAGTCCTTTTTTAGTAATAACTTTTGGGAGGGTTAGAGAATACAATACGTTCCACAGAGTACAGTAATTATGAAAACTACAACAGAAAGCTTGTTACTATTGAGTCTAACCTGCAAGTTTAAGGATTTTTTTTCAACCTGAAGGAATGAAAAAGGGTAGAAATGGAAGTTTATTATTGCAAACTAAACTGTAGCAAAGTTAGGACTTTTTGATGTTTTGAAACTTAGAATTACAAAATGAATTGCCTAAGTTGTAGGTGCCAGCAGGCATTTTCCCATGCCAGTGAGCTGGAAGTGTTCCTGGCCCAAGTATCAAAACCTTGGTGTGTTCTGTTTCTCTTGTTTGGAATCAAGTGTTGGTCTTAAATATTTCAGAAGCTTTTTTTTTTTTTTAAAGGCAGGGTCTCGCTCTAGCCCAGGCTGGCCTCAGATTCATGGTGATCTTTCAGCCTTTCAGGTGCTGAGATTATAGGCTTGAGCCACCACTTCTGGCTATTCAGTAACTTTGCTAAAGTAGAAAGGATATACAATGTGCTTAAAATTTCTTTTCACAGTTTCTAAGTTGAAATAGACACTCAGGAAGAGCAAGCCAGGGAAAATGTCAGTAAAGTAGGCTAGCTGGGACAGAGCCGGCATGTAGGACTTAGATCTTGTTTGTGTAGGTTTTATCAAGGTCTGTGTTGATTCCTGGCTGCAGTCTGTGGTGGAGATGCTTCCCCTTTCAAATGATAATTTTTATGTCTGATCATTTGAGTGAAGGGACTATATGTGATCACAGCATTGCTAAGACATGAAATAGGATGACACACTAGGAATATCATTGTATCGAAATGTGTTATCCTAGTAAGGTAAATAAAATTAATTAGAAAGTTCAAGTCATCCTAAATCTGTGTATCAGCAGTAATTTTGGGAAAACATTACAGCAATCATTCAGCAAAATGAAACCTTGGTTTAGTAGTCACAGGCAAGAAAATTCATATCACTGGGCAAAGACCCCCTTTCCCCACTCACCCTTTAGCTTAACCCTGCCTTAAGTAATAGTTGTTATGGAGTTGGGAGATGGCTCAGGCTAAAAGGCACACTAACTTGCAAAGCTCGCTGACCTGGGTTCAATTCTTAGTTGCCTAGGTAAAGCTAGACAGGCATTTGTTTGCTCCCAAATGCAAATAAATAAGTAAAAAATTGAAAAAAATAGTTAATGAAACCCACACATGGAATGACTTATATCTTACCTATTTGGTCTATTGAACACATTAGTAAAATTGAAGGATTTTATTGGTAGATAGAGTTTTATTCACGTCCTAAAGGATACCCACCCTCCCAGTAATGTAATTCCAGATTATAATTGTAATTTCATGACTAATAATCTAGAAGTCACCATTTCTATAAGTACTGAAATATAGGGCCTTTCATGTTTACAGTTCTTTCTAGCCTCAAAAGCTGCATTCCTCCCAACTAATTAGGTAATTCAGAGGAACTAAATTATCTATGTATGTTAGAATGAAACCAAGAAGACTCACCATCATGGATTATCTTGAATCTGTTTTCATCAAAAACCTCCTTTGCTATCCTATTTTCTTATACTTGGTAGGGGTGAAGTCCTTCTACCATATACAAAGTTATTTATGTGTTTTGCTTTGGTTTATTTATTTATTATTATTTTTTGGTTTTTCAAGGTAGGGTCTTGCTCTAGTCCAGGCTGATCTGGAATTCACTATGTAGTCTCAGGGTGGCCTTGAACTCACGGCAGTCCTGCTGGGATTAAAGGCGTGCGCCACCATGCCTGGCTTACCTTTGGTTTATTTGAAACTTTGAAAAATTTTTTTTGAGAAATTTTGATTGGCTTTTTTTTTTAAAGACATGATCTTGCTAGGGCAGCCCAGGTACCCTGTCCTTGAACTTGATACTTCTGCTTTCACCTCCTTCAGTGCCAGAATTAGTGGTGTATCACTAGCACATCAAGCTCCTAAACAAGATTTTAAGAAAACACACCCTCCCTTAAAAATTATGGGTTGAAGCCAGGCTGAGGCAGAGGTAGGAGTATTGCTATGAGTTTGAGGCTACTCAGACTACATAGTGAATTCCAGGTCACCCTGGACTAGAGTGAGACCCTACCTCAAAACACCAAAAAAATTATATATATACATATATATGTATATATATATATATATATGGATTGAGAATGTGGAGAATGTTTAGACAGCTCTGTATTTTGTTATCATTTCATATTGTCATTTTCATGGGCTTTTTAACTGGACTTGTCTCTTCCGAGCAAGCATACCTATTATATAGTAGTTTAAGGTTTCAGTCCTTATAATGTAAGATCGGAAGTTCCGCACAAGTCATTTTAATGTTATTGCTGTGATTTGCTTAATGTACAGGATAAATTTGAGTAAAGACACAGCTGTAAAAATGAAAAAAATATTTATTTGCATGTGTTTGTGCATGTTAGAGTTTCTTGCTGCTGTAAATGAATGCCTGTCCAGCTTTATATGGGTGACTGGGGAATTGAACCCTGGCTGCAGACTTGCAAGTAAGCTTCTTTAACCACTGAGCAACCTCGTCAGCCTCCAGCTGTTAAGTTTTTGCTGATAGGGATTTGGGGTTAAAGAGCCTTCAAGAACACTCAAAGTATACTTGGCCTTTACTGAGTACCCTGAGGCACACTTCAGAGTGTCTTGGTGCACTTCCTTGTTTCACCTAGATTTGTTTGGTAATAAGGCTGACTCAAGTGCAGACAGACTTTTCCCCATAAGAGTGAAGATTTTTGTACTTGCTTGCAGTGGGAAGGTTGCTTTTGGATATTATTTATTATAAGGGATGGGATTGGGGATGTAGTTCAGTGGTGGGGCTCTTGCCTGGCATGCTGGAGGCCCTGGGTTTGATTCTCAGCACTGGAGGGAAAATAGTGATGAAGAATGTTGTTGATGTAAGGGATGTCACAGAGTAGTATGTAAAATGCTTCTGTGGGTTGGAGAGATGGCTCAGCTATTAAAGGCACTTGCTTGCAAAGCTTGACAGCCCGAGTTCAGTTTCCCAGTACACATGTAAAGCCAGATGCTCAAAGTGGCACAGGTCTGGAGTTTGTTTGCAGTGGCAGGAGGCCCTGGCACGCCCATTCTCTCTCTTTGCCTGCCTTACTCTGTCACTTTCTCAAATAAATAAATAATATTTAAAAATACTTAGCTTGAGTTGGAGTTGGAGCTGGAATGGGGCAGTGTAGTTTCACTGGAGGAAGGAATGTTGGGTCCAAAGCACCTGTTCTGGAAGATGTGATAATTGAAAGACAGACGAGAATTACTAAACCTAATTTCCCAAATAAGGGACTTTTTCTGGGTGGGATGCTATTTGTCTAGTACATAGTTACATGGTAGATAATGCTGTACTTAAATAAAATTTTTTCTTGGTGCTGAGGATTGAACCTAGGCCAGTATGCTTTTTTTTAAGGAAGAGCTCCCTTCTCCCTAAAGACAGGTTGACTCAAAGAACAAGTATTCTTTCTTAGAAGATTTTCCTTAGGAGGAAAATGTCAATCACTGTTATGTTACTTATTTATTTGGTTTTTCAAGGTAGGTTCTCTAGCCCAGGCTGACCTGGAAATCACTATGTAGTCACAGGGTGGTCTTGAACTCAAAGAGATCCTCCTACCTCTGCCTCCTGAGTGCTGTGTTCTACCACACCAGCTGTGTTTTTTATTTTGATGGGGATGCAGTTGATCTAGTGTTTTAGCACCTTCCTTAGTTACCTTCCAAATGGTACAGTTACTTTCCAAATGGTACAGTTGGAAGATTTTTGTTGGTGAAAATTGGTAATTAGTTTTCTTTTGGGAAGAGGATTTATTTATTTAGAGAGCAGATCTTACCAGGTTGGCCTTGAACTTAGAGCAGTACTCTTGTGCTAGCCTTCCAAATGCTGGTGCAGTTTAATACAAAATTTAAGCTGAATTTAACCATTTGCCTTAGATTAAATCACTTTTTCTACTATTGTTTGTGCCAAAAAAAAAGGTTGAGGAAAAATGATGAATTTTAATCTAGAGTCATTGCTTTAGACTGAATTTCAAAAGGAGTAAAGCTTTTTTTTTTTTTTTTTTTTTGAGGTAGGGTCTCACATGTTTCCTCAGTGCTGGGACTAAAGGCATGCACCACCACTCCAGGCTTGGAGTAAAGCTTTTTGGAACTGGATTTTAACTTGTTCATACAGAAGGCCTTCATGCTCAGAAGTCAAAAGTTATTTTGCCGTATAATCTGTTTTAATTTAATTTTATTAGTTTTTAAAAGCTAATTTTATAGAGCAGTCTATAAAGAAAAAAGATTCAGTAGTTCATACCTCTGGCTTAGTAATTAAAAAACATTCTTTTAAAAAATATTTTTTATTTATTCATTTTCAAGCACACACACACACACACACACACAGAGAGAGAGAGAGAGAGAGAGAGAGAGAGAGAGAGAGAGAGAGAGAGAGAGAGAGAGAGAGAGAGAGAGAGAGAGAGCGCGCACCAGGGCCACCACCTTGTGGGTCTGGCTTATGTGGGTACTGGGGAATTGAACCAGGGGCCTCAGGCACTAGAGGCAAGTGCCTTATCCGCTGAGCCATCTCTCCAGCCCCTAAAAAATTTTTTTATTTGCAAGCAGAGACAGATAGAAGGCAGAGAGAATGGGTGCACCAGGGTCTCCAGCTGCTGCAAACAAACTCCAAATGCACGTGCCATTGTGCATCTAGCTTTACATGGGTACTAGGGAATTGATCTCCAGTTGTTAGGCTTTGCAGGCAAATGCCCCAACCACTGAGCCATCTCTCCAGCCCATAGAGCAGTTTGAGATTCACATAATTATTGAAAGGAGTCAGGCATGGTGGTTCATACTTTTTTTTTTTTGAGGCAGTGTCACTCTAGCCCAAGCCAACATAATACACACTAGAGTGAGACCCTGTCTCAGAACATCAATTGCAGAAAAGTAATGCAGGATTTTCATTTTAATATAACCAGTTGCCCCCATTAATGGAATGATTTATGATTTAATTCAATAAGGTACATTTGTCCCAACTGATGAACTAATGATACACTAAGCAAAGTCAGTACTGTATTCAGATCCTTTGCTTTCTGTAATGCCCTTTTTAAAGTTGTCATGTTTCCGCAGTCTCTTCTAAGATATTTCTCAAACTTTCCTTTTTTTTTTTTTATTTTTGAGAAACTTCATGTGTTTTTAGAATGTCCTTTTCTTGGTCCATTTGTTTTGCTGTAACAAAATACCAACTCTTAGCAGGATATGGTGGCCCATACCATTAATCACATGCAGAGGTAGGATTACTATGAATTCTAGGCCTCTCAGTGAATTCTAGGTCAGCCTGGGGCTAGTGCAACATCTTACCTCGAAAAACAAACAACCAAAAAATACCAGCTCTTAGGCACTTTACCAACAATAGGAATTTATTTCTCACATTTCTGGAGGCTGAGAAATTGAGGATCAATATGCTAGCAGATGCCATGTCTGGTGAGGGCTGGCTGTTGCTGCTTCCAAGGTGGTGCCCTGTTATTGCTCCCAATTGAGGGAACTAATGTTGAGTCCTTTGGTGTTGGAAAACTTAGGAGGGCAAATCTATTCTGAAACCATTTGTTCCATTTATGAGGATGGAGCCTTGCAACTGAATCACCTCACATTTAAACCATAGATGGCACCCTTCATTTGGGGTTTGTCATATTTTTCTCATGTTTAGACTGTAATAAGTTGAGAGATGATCAATATTGCTCAATAAGACTCAATATTGCTGTCACTTCACTCTATCTGTAGATTGAACGCAATTCCAATCAAAATCTTGCCAAATTATTTTGAACTTGCCTACAGCTGGTTGTAACATTTGGGTGGTACCCAGGATAAGATCACATAGTACCAAAGGACAGAGTTAGAGCACTTAACTACCTGATTTTAAGACATTGTTCTAACTTACTGAGAATGAATGGGCCACATATCCCACAAATACGGCCACCTATATGTGGTCATCTGGTCTAAAAGTAGTAAAGACAATTTAATGTGTTTTTCTACCTCATTGTAGAATAACCTAGCAAACTTCTTTGGCCAGATAAATGTGACAGAGTTATGTTTGAACATTTTTAAGTTGCTGGGCCAGGATTCTCTCCCTTCTTCCCATGACTTCAGTTTCTGGAACTTTATTTATTTTTTTAAATTTTTTTGGTTTTTCAAGGTAGGGTCTCACTCTAGTCCAGGCTGACCTGAAATTCACTATGTAGTCTCAGGGTGGGCTTGAACTCATGGCAATCCTCCTACCTCTGCCTCCCAAGTGCTGGGATTAAAGGCATGCACTACCAAGCCTGGCTAAGGTTCTGGAACTTTAAAATCACAGAATTGAGTGAAATTCATAAATTTTATTTGGACACTGTATTTTGAGATAGTACCAGTCTTTTTTTTTTTATATATTATTCATTTTCAAGAAGGGAGAGAGAGAGAGAGAGAAAGAGAGAGAGAGAGAGAGCGCACCCGGGCCACCACCTTGTGGGTCTGGCTTATGTGGGACCTGGAGAATTGAACCCAGGGCCTTAGGCACTGGAGGCAAGTACCTTAACCGCTGAGCCATCTCTCCAGCCCATTTTTGATTTTTTTGTCTTTTTTTTTTTTTTTTTTTTTTTTGCGGTGCTGAGGACCGAACCCAGGGCCTTGTGCTTGCTAGGCAAGCGCTCATCCACTGAGCCAAATCCCCAACCCCATAGTCTTTTTGTTTTTGTACCTTGTAATTACGGGATAGCTTTTAGAAATCAAAAACAAATGCGACCAAAAAGGTTGGTAAAGAAATTAAAGTGACCCCATAAAAGGAGGCAAGGTTTAGATCTTTTTTAAAAAGTATTTTATTTATTTACTACAAGGGGAAGAGAAGGGATGCACCAGTGCCTCCTGCCACTATAAAGGAACATGCACCACTTTGTGCATCTAGCTTTATGTGGATACTGGGGAATTGAACCTGGGTCATTAGACTTTGCAAGCACAAGGGTCTTTAACTGCTGAGCCATCTCTCTAGTCCTAGATTTTTTTGCATGGTGTTGTTGTGTGTGGTGTGTGGGTGTGTGTGTGTGTGTGTGTGTGTGTGTGTGTGTGTGTGTGTGTGTGTCTGTGTAGGCCAGAGCATAGCCTTAGGAGTTACCCTAAGGACCCTGTTTAGTCCACAAACCCCAGGCTTGCATGCAGGCTTTGCAAGTAAGCACATTTAACTGCTGCACCATCTTCCCAGCCCTGGATACTTCGTTTTGAAACAGGGTATTGGCCTGGAACCTACCAGTTATGTTAGATTGGCCAGCCATTGAGCTCCAGGGATCCTCCTGTCTCTGCCTCCTCTGTGGTGGGATTACAGCCTCATGTACCACGATTCCTGGTATTTTTATGTGGGTACTGGAAATTGAAAGATTCTCATGCTTGCAAGGCAAACACTTGACCCACCAAGCTATGCCCCCAGTACCAAGATTTAGATTTTTATATATAGTATATACAACTGATTGTAATTCTTAATGAATTATTTTTTTTTTCAGAATTTCTTGAGGTTGGCAAAAAGCAACCTGCCCTTGATGTTCTTTATGATGTTATGAAAAGTAAGAAACACAGAACATGGCAGAAGATACATGAGCCAATTATGTTGAAATACTTGGAACTTTGTGTGGATCTTCGAAAGAGCCACTTGGCCAAGGAAGGATTATATCAGTATAAGAACATTTGCCAGCAGGTACAAAGAAACTTGGTTTTATATTTTTGAAGTATTTTTTTTTTTGTAATTTGCAAAAGCGTTTACCTTTAAAAGTAAATAAATTTATATTGTAAAACTTGCTTTTTAAACATTTTCAGTTCACTGGAAAAATAAGTTCTTTTTATCTCCTGCTTAGGTGAACATTAAGTCTTTAGAGGATGTTGTTCGGGCGTATTTGAAACTGGCAGAGGAAAAAACTGAAGCTGCTAAAGAAGAATCTCAACAAATGGTGTTAGATATAGAAGATCTGGATAACATTCAGACTCCTGAGAGGTATGTAAGCTAAACCTGAGCGAGTGGGTCTGCACCATTCCTACTGGATGTAAATGTTAGAAAAAAAAAATGGTGATTTTTGATGTTTCAAATGTATAGTACACTGATTATGTAAGTAATCAAAATTTATAAAAGTGGAACATTATAACTGTGGGGTAGAACATACACTAATTTAAACAGTTGTAATACAGACTGGGAATTCTGCTACAGATCTAAGTGACAACTTTACAGTGTACAGGAAGAATTCCAGGTGATCATTATTGGTGCTTTTTAATCTTTTCAAAAAAAGCTAGTGGGAAATTATGTCTAAAGTTGTTTTAATGGTTTTTTCTTTGTAGTGTTCTTCTGAGTGCTGTGAGTGGAGAAGACACACAGGATCGTACTGACAGATTACTTCTAACTCCCTGGGTTAAGTTCCTGTGGGAATCATATAGGCAGTGCTTGGACCTTCTTCGAAACAATTCTAGAGTAGAGCGCCTTTATCATGATATTGCCCAGCAAGGTAAGATGACAGTGTGAAGTCACTAGGCTGACTTTTGTAGATTAACCTCCTTTTCTTAAAGACTACTTAAAACTGAACTAGCCTTACTTTATTACTTACCCTTATTGAAATGGAATGGATATTTATTTGAGTATTAAATAAATAACTGAAAAAGAGATCTTATTAGTTAAGGTATTTCCATATGAAAGGTATTTCATTGTCAATCTGGAGGGCCACTCCTTCTTAGGGTTAGTGGACAAATAGGCCTCATTATAGCATTTCACACTACCAACAGGGTGTCTTGGCTCTTGGCTTTTATGTGTTTTACACCTGCCATGAGCTTGCATTGCCAGCCATATGAGCTTTTTGTCTTTTGGGTTGTTGTTAGTGTCTTGCTTTAGCCCAAGCTGACCTGGAATTCACTATGTAGTCTCTGGTTGGCCTTCATTCAACTCATGGTGATCCTCCTACCTCCGCCTCCTGAGTGCTGGGAATAAAGGCATACACCACCACACCCACCCCAGATGAGCTTTTAATTATTTTTCTTTTAAAATAGGGTCTAGGGCTGGAGAGATGGCTCAGAGGTTAAGGCACTGGCTTCCAGTGCCTAAGGCCGCTGGTTCAATTCCCCAGGACCCACATAAGCCAGACCCACAAGGTGGTGGCCCTGGTGGTATTTCTCTCTATCTCTCCTTCTATCTCTGTATCTCTCTGCTTGAAAATGAATAAATAAAATATTAAAAAAAAATAGGGTCTAATGTAGTCCAGATTGGCCTTGAACTTATTATGTAGCTAAAGTATGACCTTGACCTCTTGTTTATCCTGCCCCTGCCTTCCCAGTGTCTCGATTCTCCCTTTCCTACCTTGGAATTGCTAGGAGTTCAGGGTTATGCTACCACACCTGGCTCAGCATGTCTGTAGTCAAGTGTAATGTGACATTTTACCTAGAATGTTTTACTAGGAATATTGGAACCTGTATGTCTATATGTCTAGCATATATGAATATTCACTCTATAAGTAAACTTGGGCTTATAGATAACAAAAATATTAACTTGAGGTTAAATTATAACACTTTATTTTAGGCCTGTTGGAATAGAAATTCTGTTTATTGGTAAAGTGTTTGCCTAGCATACATGAAGCTCTAGGTTTGATTCCCATAAAAGTGTGATAGTGCTCACCTTTAATTCTAGCACTTGGAAGGGGAAGGCAGGAGGATCAGGAATTCAAAGCCATCCTTGGCTACATAGAGAAGTGGGAGACCAGCCTGGGCTACATGAGACCCTATCGCATTAAAAAAAAGAATGCTATGTGTCGAGAGGAAAGAAATTCCAAATAGTACTTCAATAGCATTAATGTGTATTTAAATGATGGAGCAAGTAGTTCATATGCACATTTGTTAGCAGTTGAAAATAGGTTACTGTAAATCCCTATTTTGCAGGATTTGAAATGGTAGACTTGAGTGTTTTTCTTAAATGTAAATTACATTAATTCCCATTTATAAATTTCTAGAACCATATCTTGGTTTTAGGTCATGTCATTTATGGATTCAAAGTGGTAGTATGTGAAGGGAGTTCGACATACTTGCATTATATTCATAGAGAATGATGAACTTGGTGAATCTTGAACAAACTGCTCTTAATACACACAGTCATGTATTCAAATATTCAAGTTGACGTTGGAAAACACCTTATATTTTTGACAATTCTTTTTATAGCTTTCAAATTCTGCCTTCAATATACACGGAAAGCTGAATTCCGGAAGCTCTGTGACAATTTGAGGATGCACTTATCTCAGATTCAACGCCACCATAACCAGAGCACTGCAATCAATCTTAACAACCCCGAGAGCCAGTCAATGCATCTGGAAACCAGGCTCGTTCAGTTGGACAGTGCTATCAGCATGGAGCTGTGGCAGGCATGTTAACTACTAGCTTTTTTATTTTGTTTTGTTTTTTCAAGGTAGGGTCTTGCTCTATCTAGCCCAGGCTGACCTGGACTGGAATTCACTATGTAGTTTCAGGATGGCCTTGAACTAATGGCAATCCTCCTACCTCTCACCGCGCCCCTCCCCCCAGTGTTGGGACTACTAGCTTTTTTAAAATTTAATATTTTATTTATTCATTTTTTAAGCAGAGGGAGGGAGAGAGAGAGAGAGAGAGAGAGAGAGAGAGAGAGAGAGAGAGAGAGAGAGAGAGAGAGAGAGCGCTCACCAGGGCCACCACTTTGTGGGTCTGGTTTACACAGGTCCTGGGGAATTGAACCTGGGGCCTTAGGCACTGGAGGCAAGTGCCTTAACTGCTGAGCCATCTCTCCAGCCCACTACTAGCTTTTTTAATGCAAGGTCTCATTCTAGTAAGGCTGACCTGAAACTCACTCTGTAGCCCTGGCTGGCCTTGAACTCACAGCAGTCCTCCATCCCAGCTAGCTGGGATTAAAGGTATGAGCCACCAGCCCCATCTCATTTTATAGTAAGTTTATTGTATTTTATGAGTATTTGAGTATTTGTTGGTGACAGATTAGAGATTAAAACCATGCACTTGTCCTTTACTGTGATTGGAGAGGTGCTGCTTTTGCTTAGGTAGTGTGATTAGTGACAACTGCTTGAGAGATTCCTATGAGGCTGTAAAGTCTGGTTTCTGCCAGAACAATTTTTCTCTAAGACTCCTGCAAAGACGTTTTCACGTGATGTTGTAGCTCTTTGACTCAAAGAATTTTAAAAAATATTTTATTCATTTTCAGAGAGAGAGAGAGAGAGAGAGAGAGAGAAACAGAGAAAGAGAAAGAGAGAGCGAGGGAGCATTAGCACCAGGGCCACCACCTTGTGGGTCTGGCTTATGAGGGTACTGGGGAATTGAACCCGGGGACTTAGGCACTGGAGACAAGTGCCTTAACTGCTGAGCCATCTCTCCAGCCCTCAAAGAATTTTTTATCTGACATAAAGGAAATTGCAATCAAATAACCTAAAAATTGTAGTTTTAGCCAAGTGATAATGTGATTTAATTTTCATTTTTGCCCCATACAATTTTTCTTTTTTTAAATGGGGGTATCTGAGTTAGAACCTGTAAAGGACAAGTAAGCCTGCTCTTAATAGAAAAAATGGATAAGCTCAAAGAAGAAATGCTCATTTGTTGTCTCATCCCTCAAATCACATGTAGTCTGTTGCATATCTTTCCAGATTTTTTCTTTGTATTGCCCCAAGTAGGAGATAATATAAAAATACTTTTAATCTGTATTATCTATTTTGCAGTATTACCTTGAAAATTTTTTTTTCCCGAGATAGGGTCTTGCTCTAGTTCAGGCTGACCTGGAATTCACTATGTAGTCTCAGGGTGGCCTTGAACTCATGGCAATCCTCCTACCTCTTGAAAACTTTTAAAACAATATTTTATTGCTGGGCGTGGTGGCGCACGTCTTTAATCCCAGCACTCTGGAGGCAGAGGTAGGAGGATCACCAGGCTGATCTGGAACTCATTGTGTTAGTCCCAGGCTGGCCTTGAATTTACAGCAATACTTCTACCTCTACCTCCTTAGTGCTGGGATTAAAGGCGAGTGCCACTATGCCCAGCATACCTTTATTTTTTATTTCCTGCTTTTATTTTGAGTTCTAGTTGCATAAAGAGATTTGAATTACATTTTTTTTTTTTGTTTTAAAATAGTTACTAATTTTTACTACTAATTTCAGGAAGCCTTCAAAGCTGTGGAAGATATTCATGGGCTATTTTCCTTGTCTAAAAAACCACCCAAGCCTCAGTTGATGGCAAATTACTATAACAAAGTCTCAACTGTGTTTTGGAAATCTGGAAATGCTCTTTTTCATGCGTCTACACTCCATCGTCTTTATCATCTGTCTAGAGAAATGAGAAAGAACCTTACACAAGATGAGATGCAAAGGTAAGAATGTTATAGCTAGGTAGTAAATAAAATTAAACATCTATCAGATGGTAGAATGGTCCAAGTCAGGATTTCTTGGCTATCACACTATTAATATTTTGGATTTGGAAATTTGTTGTGTGATCTTCTGTGCATTGCAGGATGTTTGCCTCTGTCTATTAGGCACCAGGAATAGTTCTTTTAGTGTGACTACCAAAAATGTAAGACATTCTTGGATTTTGGGAGCCATCTTTGGTCTGAAAAACTCCCAGCAAAAGCTCAGTTGAGAAAATTGATTGGTAGAGATAGTGTTAACATCCAACTAAACATGAGTCTTAAGTGCAAGCTAGACAACTAAGAAGATAATTTCATCTAGTTCTTTTTTTTTCCTGATTCTAAAATACCAACTCTAGAATACAGTGCTCCTTCACTTATGATCGAGTTATATCCCAGTAAACATTGTAAGTTGAAAATACGGTAAATGGGGTTGGGGAGATGGCTCAGGGGTTAAAGATACTTGCTTGCAAAGCATACTGGCCTGGGTTTGATTCCTCATTACCTGTGAAAATGCACAAATTGGTGCATGTTTCTGGATTTTGTTTGAAGTAGCAAGAGGCCCTTGCACATCTATGCATTCTCTCTCTCTCTCTCTCTCTCTCTCTCTCTCTCTCTCTCTCTCTCTCTCACACACACACACACACACACGATTCAGGATATTAAAAAAAGTGAAAAGGTGTACACTGTTAGTATGCCGGTTGGTTATCCTTAGGATTAAATAGCTGACTGGGATCTGTGGTATAGTGTCACTGCATGTTCTTTTCAGAGTATTGACAATCACATCAGGGGCTTGGGAGATTGCTCAGCAATTAAAGGTGCTTGCTTACAAAGCCTGTCAGCCCACTTTTGATTCCCCAGTACCCACAGTATAGCCAGAATCACAAAGTGGTACATATATTTGGAGTTCATTGCAGAGGCAAGAGGCCCTGGTGTTCCCATTCATTCATATTTTCTTTTTATGCCCCCCCTCCTTGCAAATAAGTAAATACAAAAGTACATTGAAAAGCCTTACATTGCTAGCCTGGGAAAAGATAAAATTTAAAATATAACTTTTCCCTGTATGTTTCTTTTGTGCATTCCTGTCTTGTTTAAGCTCTTTCTGTATAGCTTATGCAGGACCTTGATCCTCTCACCTCAGTCTCCCAAGTACATGTGCCAACATACCAGGCTTGCCTGCTTTTCAGTTTTTGGTGGGGGAGAGAATGCCCAGAGTTAGGAATTGAACCTAGTGTCTTGCACAAAGTAGGAAATTTACATATTCCCTTTTTCCCTTTACATTGGTAAACTGGAATCATGGCTTTCAGTAGAATTATAGAACTAACTGTAATAGAACAACTAATTGCAGAGGAACTAATATAAATTTAGTTCATTTACTTTATTTTATTCTGGTAGGGTCTGTCTCTAGCTCCAGGCTGGCCTCGAACTCACAGGGCTCCTCCTACCTCAGCCCTCCTAGTTCTGGGATTAAAGGCATGCATCACCACTTGTAGCCTCAAATTTCTTTTTTTTTTTTAAAAAAATATTTATTCATTTTTAAGCAGAGAGAGATAGAGATAGATAGAGAGAGAGAGAATGCACCAGGGCCACCACCTTGTGGGTCTGGCTTATGTGGGTCCCGGGGAACCGAACCCGGGGCCTTAGGCACTGGAGGCAAGCGCCCCAACCGCTGAGCCATCTCTCCAGCCCTCAAATTTCTTTTTTATAGGTCTACAACAATAACATGAAACCAACTGGCTTTCTTCTATGATACTTAATACTGTTCCTTCCATGGTACCATAATAGAGGTTAGCATCAGGTGATTTGCTGCTTCATGTTATTTAAAACTCATATAGATATATGGCGTGGTCTCTAATTCACTTTGATCCTTTTTCTACAGCTTCCTTAATGTTAGGATTAAATGTGTGATCCCACCATACCTGGCTGTAAAAATAATTTTTAAAGTATCTTTCCTAAGGTCACACTTAGTCTTAGATATAGTGAAGCTGAGATCTCTACCTAGACTCCAGGGTACCACGATTCTTAGTGTTCTGCAGTGCTGACTGGTGCTGTAGCAAAATGAAAATTTAGCTTTTGGTTTCCTTGCGGTTCTCTATCATAGTCGCATTCAGTTAAAGTCCTTAACATTTTTTTTAACCATTGTCATTATTTACCTTAGTTTTTTAGACACTTTAAAAAATTTTATTTGCAAGCAGAGAGATGGGGCCCGGTGCACCAGGACCTTTAGGTGCTGCAAACGAACTCCAATATATGTACCACTTTGTGCATCTGGCTTTATATGGATACTAGGCCATTAGGCTTTGTAGGCAAGCACCTTAACTGCTGACCATCTTTCCTGCCCATTACTTAGTTTTTAAAGCTGACTTAATTTTGCAAGGAAGTGTGCCTTTGCTGATATTCAGCCACATTTCTTACTCCAAAACAACAGCAATAGTAAGGTGTGGATGGGATTGTGGCACTGCAAGGATTTATTATCCAAGTCTCTTTACTTCCTTGCTGTGAGGGAAAATTGGATGTGGTTCATCACATGTGACCATGGGTTCACCTTATTCTGACCCTAGTATGTTGTGTAGACCACTAAAGAGAAGCACTTTTCTGCTTGTTCTGCTTATCGAGTGACACACAACATTGTTTATAACAGAATGTCTACTAGAGTCCTCCTGGCTACTCTGTCTATCCCCATTACTCCTGAGCGCACTGATATTGCCCGGCTTCTGGATATGGATGGCATTATAGTTGAGAAACAGCGACGCCTTGCAACACTGCTCGGTCTTCAAGCCCCACCCACACGAATTGGTCTTATTAATGATATGGTTAGTATAAATTTGAGTATTTTTTTACCTTTGGACAGAAAACTTTGTGGTAAGTTTAAGAATTAGTGATTAATACTGAGAATTGTGATTCTTTGCCAGGGGGATTGTTGTGGAAGAGGAGCCACTGGTGTAAATGGGTATTTTGTTCACTTGAAGTTTCATTTAAGGCAGTGGTTTTGGGGCGTTCAAAATCCAATGGTGCTCTAGTCCCTAGGCTAAAATAGGGCAGTATTTGTATATAACGTCTGTGGAGCCTCCTGTTCTCTATATACAGAGAGATTATTTATATCCGTTAGTGTCTAAATTCTTCATATATACTTGTACAGGTTTATTGTTGAGGATTGACAAGAAAAATACATACGTAATACAGATGTCTCTAGCCCAGGATGACCTGTAACTTACTATGTAGCCACAGGCTGGCTTCAAACTCACAGCAATCCCACCTCTGCCTCCCAAGTGGTGGGATTAAAAATGTTTGCCAGCACACCTGGCTCTGATGCAATCCTTGTTTTTCCCTGACATTTTTCAACTGGTTGGCTGGCTATGGCTATGGAACCTTAGGATATCGAGGCGACTGTTACATGAACATAACACTGTCCTATTGTTGGATATTTGAGTTTCCAGCTTGGGTCTAATAAGAATAGAGCTGCCATGGTAATTTTTGTGTGATAATTTGCATAAATTTTTTTTTGGCTTTTTTTTTGAGGCAGGGCCATATAGATATATGGCGTGGTCTCTAATTCACTTTGATCCTTTTTCTACAGCTTCCTGAATGTTAGGATTAAATGTGTGATCCCACCATACCTGGCTGTAAAAATAATTTTTTAAAAAATATTTTATTTATTCATTTTCAAGGAGAGAGAGAGAACACCAGGGCCACCACCTTGTGGGTCTGGCTTATGTGGGACCTGGGGAATTGAACCCGGGGCCTTAGGCACTGGAAGCAGGTGCCTTAACTGCTGAGCCATCTCTCCAGCCCTGTAAAAATAATTTGTGAACTTTGTTTTTTGTCTGTGCTGGCCATCATAGTTGTTTTAGCAAATATCTAACATTGGCAGAGAGTTTATTTCCTTTTCAGATTCTTAGTAGAAGCAGTGTGAAATAAGATTTCAACATTGAGGCTAGGCAGTCTAGTCATTCTGATTTTCAGCCCTATAATTGATAGTTCAGGATCTCAGTTGAAAAAATTTCCTTTAACAGTTAAACTTTTTGCTTTGTTTACTGTAGGTCAGATTCAATGTCATACAGTATGTTGTCCCAGAAGTAAAAGACCTTTATAATTGGCTGGAAGTAGAATTCAACCCACTTAAGCTATGTGAGAGAGTCACAAAGGTAGGTCTTTGTCTTTGATTACATTGCCATATGACTCATCACTGCAATTTCTGGTTATGTTTATCTTTGTTTCTTCACGAGAGAAGTACTTTCCTGTATGTTTGAATCCTTTGTGCACATTTCATTGTCTTTTTTCTTCTTATCAAGAAAAAAGATATTTCTGGTGTGCTATACCAACTTTGGAGGTAAATTAGCAGCATGTCTTAATTTAGTCATTGCTGTCAGTCACCTTCAGACAGCTGTGGAGTAGCTTCTGGTAGATTTTGTATGTTTCCATGGTGTTATGTTTTATGTTTCAAAAATAGAATTTGAGGTTTTTAGTAACCTTGACATAGAAACTTAATTCTTTTTGGATTTAATGAATTTTATAGGTTCTAAATTGGGTTAGGGAGCAACCTGAAAAGGAACCAGAGCTGCAGCAGTATGTGCCACAGTTGCAGAATAACACTATCCTCCGCCTCCTGCAGCAGGTGAGCATGCAAATGGAAAGGAAGACCCTGCTCCCCTTTCTGTTCCTGTTCTAGTTCTGCCCAAGGTGGTCTCCCTGTCTGTCAGTTTTAAAACAATTACTTTCACAGCTACCTTTCTCCTTTTTTCTCTGAACACTTGTTCTCTGTGCATTTTTCTTGTTTGCTATGTGGGACTGAGTACCTTATTCCTTTAATATTTACATGGTTTTTCATAGCCAGAAAGGGCATGATGAAATACTGTTTTTGTAGGGCTTTCCTCCTAGAAAACATAGCATCGAGCACCTTTGCATTTGAACAAGACTTTGCTACAGTGTGAGAAGTGGAGAAGTGGCTGGGTGTGGTGGTGTACACCTGAGACATCATAGCAAATTCCAGGTCAGCCTGGGCTAGAGTGAGGTGGTACCTCAAAAAAAAAAAAAAAAAAAAAAAAAAGTGGAATGAGTTATACAGTCTGTATAATTAAAGCTTTAGTAGCTTCTGAGATTAGATTAATAGGGCACCCCACCAATAATGAATAAGATGGTCTTTCCTCTTCTGCTAACACTAGCTGTTAACATCTATTAAAAAAAATTATGTATTTTGCTCTAGTGTATTTTTTAGAACTTATTTGAGAGAGTTGGAGAATGAGAGTGGGCTCTCCTGGGCCTCCTGCTGCTGTAACTGAATTCCAAGTGTATGCATTATTCTGTGCATCTGGCTTTTTGTGGTTACTGGGGAATTGACCCAGGTTGTCAGTTGGTGCCTAACAACTTTGCAAGCAAGTGCCTTTAAACACTGAACCAGCCCTCCAGCCCTACTACAAACTTCTTAACTAAGTTTGAGTGTTCTGTCTCATAGTGGTTAGATACTCCTGTTTGTATTTCATTTGGGGAGTCAGTTTTTAAATGGTTCATCCACTTAAATATCTGCACATTTCATTGACCTGCTTACTTTTGAATATGTGAGCAGTGTTATTTCTTATGTGCTATATAAACAGTAGAAGGTTAATTAGCAGAATAACTGTATGTAGTAATTCTGCCAGTCTCCTTCAGACAAGAAAAATTTTTTTTTGGTTTTTCAAGGTAGGGTTTAGCTCTAGTCCAGGCTGACCTGGTATTCACTATGTATTTTCTGGGTGGCCTTGAACTCATGGCAATCCTCCTACCTCTGCCTCCTGAGTGCTGGGACTGAAGGTGTGTGCCATCACACCTGGCTAAGATTTTTTTGTTTTGTTTTTCGAGGTAGGGTCTCACTCTAGCCCAGGCTGACCTGGAATTCACTATGTAGTCTCAGGGTGGCCTTGAACTCATGGCGATCCTCCTACCTCTGCCTCCCGAGTGCTGGGATTAAAGGCGTGCACCACCAGGCCTGGCAGAATTTTGAATTTTGTAAAAATATTTATTCACTTTTCAAGCAGAGGGGAGAGAGAGAG
>PVHP010024735.1:0-26179 GCA_004024765.1 Zapus hudsonius | reverse complement strand
CCAGCCCACATTCCAGGACAGCCATATGCTTTCTTATATGGTGTCTTTTTTTTTTTTTTACTTCCTGGTCTTTGTGATCAGACATTCTTTAGGGAGGAGGAAGTAAGTCTAAAAATGGAGTATGCTTTATAAAATGGAGTCTGCTTTATAAAATGGATTCCTCAGATACAGAGAAAGTTCCAGAAATGCAAAAGAGGCTGCTCACCTTTCACAGGTCCAAGCAGAGAGAGAAACCCATCACCAACACCATACACACAGAATAGCAAACAGGCAGGAGGGCCAAAGAGCATTTCTTCTCCTTTATATAGGCTTAGGGTGGGGTCTTGCAACCCTATCCCAGACTTAATGGCTTCCTGAGTCTCTGGAATTTCCTTCCTGCACTGCCTACACAGGAAAGGATGTTTACTTCTAGCTCCTTTGAACTTCTTTACATCCCACCTCCTGCTGAGAGGCTGCTTTCCTGTGAACATCCTCAGAGACCCACCCAAGATTACTTGAAAGGTCAAGTTGACAACAAAACTTAACCACCACAGTCCACCTCTTGTCAACTTGACATCAAACCACATATCCTTACATCATACTTAATTCCTAAATGAAGACAGTAACAAGATCATAATTCTGACTAAAATCATATAACTATCTCACGTACAACTGGAAAGGCATAGTCTTCCCCCAACACAAGGCAAGGTCCCTGAACTGTGAGTTTTGTAAACCAAAACTAGTTTCAGGCTTTTAACACATAATGGCACAGAGCAAAGTTTTCCAACTGCTATGAGGCATAACAAGGAAACACAGGGCCAATGCAAACTCAACATCAGCAAACATCCATATTTGCAGTTCAAGTCCCATACCACAACTGGTGACTGACAGTCTCCGGATTTTCCTACTGTCCCTCCAGCTTGGCTGAGTACCTGGGGAAACTTCCATCCCAAACCAACAGCGCTCCATGGTAGCCCTTGCAAAGTCATGGTATGTCCAAAACGTTTTTGGGTCTCCGTTGAAAACCATGGTTCACCTTCTAATGGCTTCACTTGCCAATTAGGGACTTCACACCCTGTTCCAAAAACCGCATCTCAGCAGCGGCTCCTGGAACCATGTGCACTTCATGACCCACTCCATGCATGTATTTCTCATGCTTCCAAAAGCAATACCAGGTATGAAGGACACAGCCATGTTGTTAATTCAGGGACAAAATAGACATGACTTTTAAGAGCAGATTCCTTTCTTTCAGCGATTTCCTTTCCAAAGAGTTTGCACAGTCCATCTTTCTGTCCTTCCTGGGTGGAAACACCTCAGGCATCTCTCCATTGTTTCAATCTAAAGCAGTTGGGCCATAATCAAAAGCTAGTCTCTGGGTCAGTAAGTTAAACTTGCTTTGAGGTTTTGCTAACTTCAAATCTTAAATTCTCAGTCCCATATCCATAGCCAAGCACACAGTCCATTACTTAAATTTAACCTTGGTCAAACTCTCTGGGCATGGGCAGTAGGACACATCCACCCCTTGACCCAGGCACACACTTCTATTAAAGTTTTCTGCAGTCATTCCTTCCCTGTAGAAAGTTCACAAACCAAGCCTCCAAATGCAATTCTCTCTGCATTGAGCATTTCCAAATTCTCATTAGAATAGTCTATAAAACTTTGATTACCACTCTGGAAAGCATCTTCAGTTGCAAGTACCAAGTCCATGTCCATTCCTCCAGCACACAAGTTCCAGAAAATCAAAATCCACATGGTCAGATTCATCTCAGTGAATCACCCCACTCCTGGTACCAAATTCTGTCGTAGTCAGCCACACGCCTCTGGGATGAATCTCCAAACCAGGCACAGTTTATGGAAGGAAAGGATTTATTTGTAGCTATAGATACAGAGAAAGTTCCAGAATGCAAAAGAGGATGCTCACCTTTCACAGGTCCAAGCAGAGAGAGAAACCCATCACCAATACCATACACACAGAATAGCAAACAGGCAGGAGGGACAAAGAGCATTTCTTCTCCTTTATATAGGCATAGGGTGGGGCCTTGAAACCCTATCTCAGACTTAATGGCTTCCTGAGTCTCTGGAATTTCCTTCCTGCCTGTTTGCTATTGTGTGTGTGATGTAGGTGATGAGTTTTTCTTTCTGCTCAGACCTGTGAAAGAGGGCCACCCTCTTTCACTTTTAATGAGACTTCCCCTGGATCTGTACCTTGAATAAATCATTTCCTCCCAAATTGTTCCTGGTTTGAAAATTGATCTCAGCGGCTTGTGGCTGATGACAGCACCTCACACAGGAGCAGAGAATAAGCACATATTGGGTGATATGTGCTCATTTTATGACATGGCTGTTTCATTTATTTATTATTTTTTAGTTATTTATTTGTAAGTTCTAGATATTAGACTTCTGTCTGTGTTATAGCTGGCAAAGATTATCTCCCAATCTGATGGTGGTCTTTTGCCTCTGAGCATGGTATGTCTGTAAGGATGGTTTTAAGCTTGGTGAGATCCAACTGGTTAAGTGATTGTTGCACTTCCGGGACTACTGGAGGTTTGTTCAGTAAATTTTTCCTTACTCCTATCTCATGGATAGTTCCTCCTATTTTTTCTTCCAGGGTTTTCAGAGTTTCAGGTATTATGCTGAGGTTTTTGACCGATATGGAGTTGATTTTTGTGCATGGTGAGAGGAGTGGGACTATTTTCAGTTTTTTATAAGAATTTATTCGATTTGTCCAGCACCATTTGTTTACGATGCTATCTTTACACCAGTGAATGTTGTTGGCACCTTTATTAAAGATCAAGTAACTACAGTTATTCAAACTAAGAGCAGGGTCTTCAATACTGTTCAATTTGTTTGTTTTTATGCCAGTACCATGCTGTTTTTGTTACTATGGCTTTGTAATATGTCTTTAGATCAGGAATGGTGATACCACGAGTTTTTTTTTTTTTTAACTAAGGATAGATGTGGCTATGTGAGGCCTTTTGCTCTTCCAAATAAATTTTGAGATTATTTTTTTCTATGTCTGTAAAGAGTGAGGCTGGGATTTTTAATGGCATGGTATTGGATCTGTATATTCCTTTTGGAAGACTTGCCATTTTTACAATATGGCTATTTTCACAACATTAATTCTATCTATCCAGGAGCATAGAGTATCTTTCCATCTTTTCACATCATCCTCTATTTCCTTCTTGAGGTTTTTTATGTTTTCATTATACAAATCTTTCAAGTCCTTGGTTAGTGTTATCCTCAGGTATTTGATTTTTTTTTGAGGCTATTAAAAACAGGACAGTCTCTGATTTCTGTTTCTGTATGCATGTCATTTGTATACAGGAAGGCTATTGATTTTTGTGTGTTAATTTTTTATTCTATGCCACTTAATCACCTGCAGGAGTTTACTGGTATTATTATAATGGCTATAACTTTGGATACTATGTTGAACAGTAGTGGTGAGAGTGGACACCCTTGTCTTGTTCCTGATTCTATGGGAACTACTTGAGTTTTTTTCCCATTGAGTATGATTGGGGCTTTGGGAGTTTTGTATATTGCCTTTATTATGCTGAGGTATGAGCTTTCCATGCCCACCTTTTCCAGCATTTTGATCATGAAGTGGTGTTGAATTTTGTCGAAGGCCTTCTCTGTGTTGAGATGATCATGTGGATCTTGTGGTTGATTCTATGAATATGGTCAATTACATTGGCTTCCATATGTTGAACCATCCCTGAATCCATGGGATGAAACCTACCTGGTCAACTTGATAATACTTTTGATGTGTTGTATTTGGTTTGAGAGGATTTTGTTCAGAATTTTTGCATCTAAATTCATCAGGGATATGGATCTGTAATTTTCCTTTGTTTTTGTGTCTTTGTCTGGTTTTGGTATTAGGCTGATGCTAGCATCATAGAAGGAGTTTGGAAGCATTCTCTTCTCTTTAACAGGAAAGTTTCAGAAAGAGTGATTTCAGTTTTGTGATGATAGAATTTGGCTGAGAATCCATCAGGTCCTGGACTTTTCCTTTGGGGAATTTTCCTTTGGGGTTTCTGATTAATTTTCAATCTCTGTGGATGTGGCAGGTTTAAGAGCTTTATCTTCTCTGAGTTTAAGCTTTAATATGTGGTAGGTGTCCTGGAATTCATCCATTTCCTCCTGGTTCTCCCATTTTGTGGTGTTGATTCTTCCAATTTCATTGGTGTCATGACCTTTCCCTTTTACTTTCTAATTATGTTAATTTGAGACATTAGTCAACTGGTTACAGAGCTCCTTGTGTAGTTGGTTCATATTTAATTCACCCAGTGCACTTTTGAAGTCACTCTGATTTTTCCCCATTAAGTTGATGGATACACTGATGGATACACTGGTGTTGTTGAGTTTCATCTCATTTGTCTTTTTTGACAGTTTCCATATCAGCCATTATCCTGGTTAGGATCTCATTGCATTTATGACCTGAAGTTATTTTGTTCTAATTTTGGAATTGCAGTTCTGTTGTCTCCCATACATTCTCACTGGCATCTTCCATTGTGGGATTAGGTGTCCTAGGTGGGGGACTCTCAGCTTGATGTGTGTGTTTTTTAACATTGGTTTCTTCCCATTTCTGGATATGGGTCTAATTGTTTAATTTTTAAAAGAAGGATCCAATATAGGATATTATTGGGTATTAAGTGTTCTGTTATGGGTACCAGTTGGGTTTGGGATAGTGTAACTACAGATGTGTGAGTTGCAGAGGTCATGGGTGTGCCAGAAATTCTGGGCTAGTGTCCAGTGATATGGTATGGAGGTCAGAGATCTTCTCTGGCTGTAGTCTCTGCCGTGTATTGCTACTGGAGCTCAGGTATATTTCACAGAAGACCTACTTGTTCCTATTTACCCTCTGTATCCCAGCTGGGTGGGTTGTAGAGATCACCCTGTTACCCCTCTGGCATGTGTCTGCCAGAGAACTTTTGCACTCTAGTTAGAACTGGAACAAGGCACCCTGAGGGTGCTGGAAGATGGGTGTGGAATGCATAGGAGGTTTGTAGCTGTATAAAAGTCTTATTTCTTCAGTGATTGGTCTGTTTTTAGTTTGAGCTGGACTGGTGGGGAGTAGCACGGGTGCAGATGTTGAAGTTACAACTTTGGGTTGGTGGCTGATGCTTGAGATGTGTATGATGTGGAGCCACATAGAGTGGGTATACAGGCTCCAGACAGATGAGCCCCTATTACTCTGGCACCCCAGGTGAAGGACCAGAGCACCATCCCCAGACACACCCCACACTTCACTAATCACACAGGCCCAAGTATACTGGTTTTCCAGTCTGCAGTATACGGGTGTGGGTTTTGCTGGCGCCCCTTGAGCTCAGGGCCCAAACATGCCAAGCTTCTCATCAGCCTGCAGCACAAGCCCTGAATCCACCTTGCCCCTCACCTATTCAGCGTGTTCAAGCCCCAAACAATGTGACAGCACTATGTTTAAACTCAACAAGTATCTCTCCTGTCTGAGGTGTCCTGTCCTCAGGCAGGTTCCATTATTCACAAGACTGGAGCACCCAGAACCCAAGTGCTCAGGCTCTGAGTCACCACTCAGGCATTCTCACACAACTGGGGCACTTCAGGTGCTGTTTCTGTTGTGACCCCTAGAGCTCTAGACCTAAATAAACTGGGAGATCTTCACCAGCCAGGAACACACAGGATTGCATTCCACCCTTCCTCTCAAGGGGGCAGAAGTTCTAGGGTCACTGGGGCCAAATATGTGCTGTACTGGGCCGCCAGGGAACACCAGTCACCACACACACTACTACCCAGCCCCCTCCCTCCAATACACAGCACCACTCACTGGACTTCAAGTATGTTTTGACCTCTGTGAAGGTGGTCATGCCAGCATTCTCCTCTTGTCCTTGTGGCTCAGGCAGCTAGGTGGGGCTCTTCGCTGGGGAATTCTGGGTCTGCGTCTGAGGCTGTAGCTGTCAAAGCCCTGAATTTCTCCTAAGAAATACTAGGTGGCTACATGTCCAACGTCTCTTCTCTGATATTTCAAACTCTGACACTGGGAAGTTGCTCTAGTCACCTCTGGATAGGAGTGCAGAAACTTTGGCAGCTGGTGGGTGGCCTGGGGGTAAAGCTGTAGGGCTAAAAAGGGAGCTGCAGGCCCGAAGGTCCAAGAGAGAGGGCAGCCCAAGGCCCCAATGCCTAGAGAAGAAGAGAGGTGCAGGCCCAGAGAAACTGGAGAGCTAAGAGCTAGGAGTCCACAGGCCTGTGAGAGAAAAGAGCCACAGACCTGAAAGTCAAGGAGAGGGGAGAAATACAGAATCTAAAAACAGGGTAAAGGTCTGGGTGAGAGGAGAAGCAGGAGACCCGAGATATGAGAGAGAGAGAGAGCCATGGGCCCAGTGGCACAGGAGAGAGGAGAGTTGTGCTCATGGTGGCCTGACAGAGGAGAGCTGTGTGCCTGGAGGCCTGAGAGAGAGCAGTGGCCAGGAGTCCTGGGAGAGAGGAGAACTTTGGGCCAGTAGTCCTGGGAGAGAGGAGAGCACTGGGCTTGGAGGTCTGGGAAAGAGTAGAGCCCTGGGCCTGGATGCCTGAGAGAGAGGAGAGCATTGGGACAGGAGGCCTTGCAGAGAGGAGAACAATGGGCCTGGAGGCCAGGGAAAGAGGAGAGCCATGGGCCTGGAGGCCTGGGAGAGAGCAGAGCTTGGGGCTGGAGGCCTGGGTCTGGAGGCCTGGAAGAGAGGAAAGCCTTGGGCCTGGAGGCCTGGGAGAGTGAGAGCTATGGGCCTGGAGGCCTGGGAAAGAGGAGAGCCTAGGGCCAGGAGGCCTGGGTGAGAGGAGAGGTGTGGGGCAGGAGGCCTGGGTGAGAGGAGAGCCATGGGCCTGGAGGCCTGGGAGAGAGCAGAGGCCTGGGCCTGGAAGCCTGGGAGAGAGAGAAGAAACTTGGGCCAGGATGCCTGGGAGAGAAGAGAGCCGTGGGCCTGGAGGCCTGGGAGAGTGAGAGCTATGGGCCTGGAGGCCTGGGAGAGAGGAGAGCTGTGGGCCAAGAGGCCTAGGAGAGAGGAGAGGTGTGGCCATTGAGGCCTGGGAGAGAGAGAGAGCTGTAGGCCTGGAGACCTGGGATAGCAAGAGGAGGCCAGGGAGAGAGAGAAGCTGTGGGCCAGGAGGCCAGGTAGAGAGGAGAGCCCTGGGCCTGGAGGCCTTGAAGAGAGTAGAACCCTGGGCCTGGAAGCCTAGAGAAAGGAGAGCCCTGGGCCTGTAGGCCTTGGAGAGAGGAGAGCCTTGGGCCTGTTGGCCTGAGCGAGAGAAGAGCCATGGTACAGGAGGCATTGGAGAGAGGAGAACCATGGGCCTAGAGGTCTGGGAAAGAGGAGAGCCATGGGGCTGGAGGCCTGGGAGAGAGCAGAGGCCTGGGTCTGGAGGCCAGGGAGAGAAGAGAGCCATGGGCCTTGAGACCTGGGAGAGAGAAGAGCCTTGGGCCTGGAGGAATTGGAGAGAGGAGAGCCCTGGGAATAAGAGTCTGGGAGATATTATAGCCATGGGCCAGGAGGCCAGGGAGAAAGGAGAGCCTTGGGCCTGGAGGCCTGGGAGAGAGGAGAGCCTTAGGCCTGGAGGCCTGGGAGAGAGGAGAGCTGTGGGTATAGAGTCCTGGGAGAGAGGAGAGCCCTGGGCTTGGAGGCCTGCAAGAGGAGAGGCATAGGCCTGGAGGACTGGAGAGAGGAGAGCCATGGGCCTGGAGGCATGGGAGAGATGAGAGGCCTGGGCCTGCAAGCCAGGGAGAGAGACGAACCTTGGGCCAGGAAGCCTGGGAGAGAGGAGAGCCATGTGCCTGGAGCACTGGGAGAGAGGAGAGCCGTGGGCTAGGAGGCCTGGGATTGTGAGAGCCTTGGGCCTGGAGGCCTGAGAAGGAGGAGACCCCTGGGCCTAGAGGCCTGGGACAGAGGAGAGCCATGGGCTAGGCGGTCTGGGACTGAGCAGAGCCATGAGCATGGAGCCCTGGAGAGGGGAGAGCCATGGGCCAGGAGGCCTGGGAGAGAAGAGAGCCTTGGGCTCGGAATCCTGGGAGAGAGTAGAGCCTTGGGGCTGGAGGTCTGAGCCAGAGGAGAGCCATGATACAGAAGGCCTTGGAGAGAGGAGAACCATGGGACTAGAGGTCTGGGAAAGAGGAGTGCCATGGGCCTGGAGGCCTGCGAGACAGCAGAGTCCTGGCGCTGGAGGCCTGGGAGAGCAGAGAGGCCTGGGTCTGGAGGCCAGGGAGAGAAGAGATCCCTGGGCCTGGAGGCCTGGGAGAGAACAGAGGCCTGGGGTTGGAGGCCTGGGAGAGAAAAGAGGCCTGGGTCTGGAGGCCTGGGAGAGAGGAGAGCCATGGGCCTGGAGGCATTGGAGAGAGGAGAGCCCTGGGCATAGGAGTCTGGGAGATATTATAGCCATAGGCCAGGAGGCCAGGGAGAAAGGAGAGCCTTGGGCCTGGAGGCCTGGGAGAGAAGAGAGCCATGGGCGCGGAGGCCTGGGAGAGTGAGAGACTTGGGCCAGGAGGCCAGGTAGAGAGGAGAGCCGTGGGCTTGATTGCCTTGGAGAGAGGAGAGCCATGGGCCTGGAGGCATTGGAGAGAGGAGAGCCCTGGGCATGGGAGCCTGGGAGAGAGTATAGCCGTGGGCCAGAAGGCCAGGTAGAGAGGAGAGCCGTGGGCCTGGAGGCCTTGGAGAGAGGAAAGTCCTGGGACTGGAGGGTTAGGAGAGAGGAGAGCGCCCTGGGCATAGGAGTCTGGGAAATATTATAGCCATGGGCCAGGAGGCCAGGGAGAAAGGAGAGCCTTGGGCCTGGAGACCTGGGAGAGAGTAGAGCCATGGGCGTGGAGACCTGGGATAGTGAGAGCCTTGGGCCTGGAGGCCTGGGACAGAGGAGAGCCGTGGGCTAGGAGGTCTGGGACTGAGCAGAGGCATGAGCATGGAGACCTGGAGAGAGGAGAGCTGTGGCCCAGGAGGCCTGGGTGAGAGGACAGCTTGGGCCAGGAGGCCTGGGATAGAGCAGAGATCTGGGGCTGGAGGCCTGGGTGAGAAGAAAGGCCTGGGTCTGGAGGCCTGGGAGAGAGGAGAGCCTTGGACCTGGAGGCCTGGGAGAGAGGAGAGCCATGGGCCTGGAGGCCTGGGAGAGAGCAGAAGCCTGGGACTGGAGGCCTTGGAGAGAAGAGAGGCCTGGGTCTGGAGTCCTGGGAGAGAGGAGAGCTGTGGGACTGAAGGCCTTAGAGAGAGGAGAGCCTTGTGTTTGGAGGCCTGGGAGAGAGGAGAGACCTGGGCCTGGAGGCCTGGGAGAGTGCAGATGCCTAGGGCTGGAGGCCTGGGAGAGAGGAGAGCCGTGGGCCTGGAGGCCTGGGACAGAGGAGGGCCATGGGCCTCGAGGCCTGGGAGAGAGCAGAGGCCTTCGTCTGGAGGCCTGGGTAGTGGAGAGCCATGAGCCAGCATGCCAGGCAGAGAGTATAGCCATGGTTCTGGAGGCCTGGGAAAAAGGAGAGCCCTGCACATTGGGTCCTGGGAGAGAGGACAGCCATGGGCTAGGAGGTCTGGGACTGAGCAGAGCCATGGTTCTGGAGGCCTGGGAGAGAGGAGAGCTGTGGGCCAGGAGGACTGTGAAAGAAGAGAGCTGTGGGTCTTGAGACCTGGTAGGACAGCCAGGGTTCTGGAGGCCTGAGAGGAGAGCCAGGGCCTGGAGGTCTAGGAAAAAGAAGAACTTGCAGTCTGGAGGCTTATGAAGTGGAGATTCGTGGACCTGGAGGCCTGGGAGAGAGGAGAGCTTCAGACCTTGATCCCTGGGAGAGAGGAGAGGCCTGGGGCTGGAGGCCTGGGAGAGAGGAGAGCCATGGGCCTAGAGGCCTGGGAGAGAGTAGTGGCCTGGGCATGGAGGCCTGGGATAGAGGAGAGTTGTGGGCCTGGAGGCCCCTGATTCAATTCCCCAGGACCCACATATGCCAGACCCACAAGGTGGTGGCCCTGGTGTGCTCTCTCTCTCTCTCTCTCTCTCTCTCTCTCTCTCTCTCTCTGTATCTCTGAGTGAAAATGAATAAATAAAACTAAAAAAAAGGAAAATGAAAGTATAAAAAAAACAAATAAAAAAAGAAAAAAAAAAGTTGAAAAGGGAAGACACGCAAGGGCCTGGAAGAGAAGAGAAAAATGGGAGGCACAGGGGGCGGGAGGGATGGGGAAGAAACCCTAGGGGAGCTGGCAGAGGCTGAAGGAAAGCCTTGGGCGGCCAGTGGACCGAGGCTGCTCCAGCATGGCCTGCCTGTCCAGATGACTCACTGTCTCCGGGGAGCGCTGGTCTTTGTTGGCGTCTTCCATTTGTGAGGATCCTATGCCGTGAGGTGTCTGGAGCTTACCACGTGGCCAAAGCTGACATCCACAACCTGGATCCCCGCTGAAAACCCTGACCCTTGTTCCTCGAGGTACACGAGGTACACGGCGTGTCTGCTAGTCAGCCATCTTGAACAGGAAACCCCAGGTCTTTGACAAGGGTGCCAACAATGTAGGCTAGGCTGAAGATAACATCTTCAGCAAATGATGCTGGACAAATTGGATAAACACATGTAAAAAAAATGAAAATAGATCCAGTCCTTTCACCATGTACTAAAATCAACTCAATATGAATCAGAGACCTCAATATTAACCATGTAACCCTAAACACCCTATAAGAAAAAATAGGAGGAACCCTACATGAGATAGGAGTAGGGAATAACTTCCTGAGCAAATTTCCAGTAGCCCGTGCAACATTCACTTAATCAATGGGACCTGATCAGGCTCAAAAGCTTCTGTACAGACAAACACCATACTCAGAGCCAATAGACCCCCATCAAACTGGGAGATGATTTTTGCCAGCTACAACTCATACAGAGGCCTAATTTCCAGAACCTACAGAGAACTCAAAAAAATTAATAAAAAATCAAACTGCCCCTCACAAAATGAGGTACGGATCTCAACAGAGAATTTACAGAGGAGGAAACATTTATGGCCTAACTGGGCAGAGAATGATAGACATGGGGTATGGAGCCAGAAACATTTTATATAATGTGTTTTAAGGAAAATTCATAGAGCTAAGATAAAGCTTTTGGACTATAATGTATTATCCACAGTAATGCAAGAACAGAACCTGCCAACTGCCTTCCTCCAGAGATGTCAGGAGGCAATTAGAAAGCATACCAACACAACACCAGATACCATGGAGAAGGAAATCCTTCTTAAGGATAAATTCCTAACTCAGTTAACACCTGATATTTGTAAAAAGTTGCAAAAATTGATGGCTAAACCAAACAAGAACTTAAAATAGTTGCTTTAGTCTGCAACTTCTGTCTTATACCTGGGAATCAGAGGACACAAACTCGGAGGGGGGGGGATTCCAAATATTCTCTCCATGTCGTTTACTATACCATTTACTATTTACCGTATCATTTATGGTGGTCCCTACCGAGGTCTAAGAATTACCACATTTATTCTGACCCATAAGGTGATGTAAACTTTCTCTCACTCCAAGCTTCTTTTTTTTCTTTCAACTGTTCCTCTGGTGCTTAACTGCATGCCTGCGCATGGGGACCAGGGTGTGCTCAGCTGGGGAACCTGGCACACCCAGGGCGCCTGCCAGGGCTGCGGGACTCGGTGCCACACGCCACTGGGATGAATCTCTGAACCAGGCACAGTTTGCGGGACTCGGTGCCCAGGTGGCACTGCAGAACCGGCCCGGGTGGAGATGGGACTTGGAACTGTGCAGGGAGCCGGGACGGTTGCCATTACAATATGGCACCCACTACCTTGCAGCTAAGTGGTAAACAACTCCATAATTAGGCAATGCTTTGAGAATATAACTGTCCCTAGCCAATCCCATGGCGCCTGGAGGTGGCAAGCAGGAGCCAGCCAATCATGGGACGATCCGTGTCCCTTTTCCCTATAAAAGCAGCTGCTTCTTTAGCGTTCGGGGCCCCTCGCTTCCCGCTCTCCCTTCAATCAAAAGGCTCTCCATTGAATTGTGATTTGAGAAGAATCTTCGAGTGGTGGTTGTTCTTCCTCGCTGGTCGAGGAGCTCGCTGCAGAACTGGAGCCTGCAGAGCTGCTGCTGCCACCACCAGGTGCGGGTGCAACCTGCCCAGGGCGGGAATGGGGAAACGCTTACTAAAGGCACTCAGCACTGAGGCCACATGGCCCGATTTTGGTAGCAGGGAACAAAGGCAGTTTCCAAGGTAACTTAAAATGGTGGGGCCACATGTCCACTTCTCTCCTGGGCCACAACCAACATGGCTGACCCACTGGGACACTTAACACACCCAAGATGGCGACAGCCACGTGGACCTACAGGGCAACAGCACCACCTTGTGGATTTTTCTACACAATGCATCTAATTAACCAATTTTATTCCTTAATCAGAGAAACCGCGCTTCACTATTCCAGCTTTTGATGCACAGAAACCAATTTTACAAAGATAACTTCCTCAATGTGTAACATTAATTTCTAATGTGCTTGACTTATATTTCTCCAGGATTCCTGAATCCCAAGGAAGGTTTTTGGTGCGATAGAAAAACCAGAGACAAAACATTAGAGGTAAAAAGGGGCTAAAAAATGCACTGTTATATTTTTTTCCTTTCTTCCTTTATAATTGCTTCCTATTTTAAAATGTTTTGCAAAAGGTCATATATAATTTTATAAATGAAAATTGTGAATGCTTGATGTGTTATGGTGTGTTTAATAAGAAGGAATTTCAGTGGAACTTTAATAAAGGAAAAATAAAGTATGGTATTTTTAGAAGGTACTAAGTAAGGACACCAACTCAGAGGAGGGGGGAATTCAAAAAATTCTCTCCGTGTCATTTACTGTATCATTCACCGTTTACCGCATCAAGTATACAGAGTGACAATGGGCCAGCCTTCAAGGCAAAAGTCACTCAAAATATCTCCAAGGCCTTGGGAATACAATGTCCACTGTGCCTGGCCAGAGTCTTGACCCTCCTCCAACAAAAGCTTTAAAAATCCAAGTTTAAGCTTGGAACACATGCTTTTTTGTTCCTGACTGTTGGGGTTGCTTGGGAACGGGTGGTGAGTCTGACCTCCTTCCCCCCTCTTTGATCTTTCCACTGGCAGGATTTGGGAGAAGGGGAAAGGAGGGAAGACTTTTCTTTTAAATGTGTGTTATTTCTTCACTTTTTGGTGATTCTGTACATTTTTGATGATTTCCTTGTAAACCTCTCAGACCTCATGGTGGTTGGGCTGCTTCCCCTATCCAATTCCCAAATCCTCTGAACTGACTCCAATCTGAAATCGAAGTGTGTAGTGAAGAAAATGCTATCTAAGTTGTCCAATTCTTTGGCTCGCTGAGATAGAAACTCTGGGAAAGTATAGTGAGTAAAGCTTTGAAAGTTCACCCCACTGTTACCAGTCCCCCAACAGAGGCCTGGGAGAGAGGAGAGGTGAGGGTCCAGAGCCCTGGAGAGAGCAGAGTCATGGGCCTGGAGGCCTGGGAGAGAGGAGAGTCATGGGCCTAGAAGTCTGGGAGAGAGGAGAGCCACGGGCCTGGAGGCCTGGGAGGGAGGAGACTTGTGGGCCCAGATGCAGGCGAAAGAAGGGTCTGGAGGGTGTCTGGAGGCCTAGGGGGAGAGAAGTGCTGGGGTCCAGGGGCCTGAGAGATAGGAGAGCTGTGGGCCCAGAGTCCTGGGAGGACCGCCAGGGGTCTGGAGGCCTGAGAAAGCAGAGAGCCAGGGCCTGGAGGTCTGGGAGAAAGGAGAGCTGTGGGCTCAGGGGCAGGGGAGAAAGGAAAGCCATGAGCCCGGGGGCCTGAGAGAGAGGAGAGTCATGGTCTAGGAGGCCGGGGAGGAAGCCAGGTGATGGGAGGCCCGAGAGAGAGGAGAGCTGATTGGGATTTCAGATGCATGTACGAACCTGGCTTTTCATAGTTCTGGGAACCCTGACTCTGACTGACAGGCTGTGGAATAATTGCCTTTAATCACTGATCCATCTCCCCATCCAAGCTCCTATCCTTTATATAGGCATTGGATTCAGAACACTTGACATGAGACTGGGGGCATTAAAGGGAGAAATGATTGATAGTCAAAGTGAGTACTGACCACCTTGACATCAATCTATTCCTCTTCCCAGAGGCCTCAAGGTTAGCAGAATATGCCACCCCTGCAATGGCTATCATGATCAAGTGTCCCTTGAAAGCCCATGTGTTAAAAGACTCAGTTCCCAGACGACAGGGCTTTGAGAAGTGGCTGGATCATGGTGACTAATCTTATTAATGGTCTATCATTTGGTGGCAATACTGGAGGTATCACAAATAATTAGGAGGTGAGACATTTTAGAAAGTAGGTCACTGTGGGTGTGTCTTTGATGTTTTGCCCCTTCTACACTGTTTTCTGGCCTCTATGAAGTAAACAGCATTGTTCCATCATGCTTTCGGCAGTGATGTTCAGCTTTGCCTCATACCCACAGCCATGGGGGCCAACAATCATGGATTGAAACCATGCTCCAAAAAAATTTCCCTCCTTTAACGTAATTCCTTCAGGCATTTTGTCACAGCATTCAAAAACCTGAACAGGTCAATGTCACTTGGCAGTACCTCACCAGAACCAATTCTTCTAATCAAAGTGGAACATTGTACACTTTGACCCACAGCTCTACATTGTCTGTCCACCTCCTGCCCTGCCTCTGGTCTCCACTACTCTACCTACTTTTGTTGCATACTCTACATACTCTTTTATTTGTGGAGAACACTTACATTCTGCTCTTAGCAACTTTCAGAAATCCAATACACTGTAATCAAGTAGCATAATCAATCTCTTGGATTTATTCCTCCGGTATATCTGAAAGTTGTTATCCATAGACCAACGTACTATAGTTAATGATAATATTTTCTCCTTCCCTTCCTGCCTTTTTTTTCTATTGGAATTACTCATTCCATGGGTGTCTCCCATATGGCAAGGCATGGGCCTGTGACACCCAGTACCTTAGGTCCAGTTCAGTTGATGGCCGTGAGGAAGAGGGGGTGGCCAGGAAGAGGGAAAGTAAGAGCTACAGTTGCATCCATGATGGCTCTGCACAGGAGAAAGGTGAGGCACAGCAGGGAGACGCTGAGCCCCATGCAGGTGATGACACTCAGCACCAACTCCTCCTCCTGGGAGCAAAGATGACTTACATCAGACTTTCTTGTTCTGGGGTTTGAGTTCCTTCCTAGAACGGGATCTCCCAAAACTTGGGCATAAAGTCTGATGATGGAAGGAACTGTCTTCCAGACAGAGGTTCTGTATTCAACCTTACTGAGGTACATTTGACACATGCAAAAGACACACATTTAATACAGACATTTTGATGCATTTGAGCATATGTGTATGAGCTTGAAAGAATATGTTATCTCCACACACGGCACTTTAGCATAGGGACTGTTTGATCTAAAAGCATTTAGGAACCACAAACTTTCCATACAGAAAGATGGAGGAGCTCTCCCCCCACCACCACCTTAGGAGTTATTTGCAGTTAAGGGTTGCTGGGGGAGCAGAGACACTTTCTTCAGTGGTCGCTAGTAAGTGGCATATACTCGAAAATAACCCTCACTCATGCTCACACAGGAATCCCTAATTGTGTGTGTGTGTGTGTGTGTGTGTGTGTGTGCACGTGCGCACACACACACACACACACACACACACACACACACACATACCATCAAAGCAGAAGAGGAAATAGGTGGGAAGAAGAGGGTCACATTAAGAAGGGGACTGGGAAAAGAGAAATAGGGGATTATGATAGAAATATATTATATGCACTTATAAAAACCGTCAATAAATTCTGAAAGCAGAAATAGCTCTGTCTAGGGTGTGGGGAGGAAGCAGATCAGCAAGAGGAGAGGAAGGTAAAAGGAGGAAAATGGGAGAAGGACAAATAGCAGCAAAGCACAGTAAGATATACACATGAAAGTGTCATCATGCAGCCATTATTTTATAAAATAACTGAAGACTAATAAAGAAGAACCTGAAGGGAGTATTTCAAAATGTCAAAAAGTTTAGAAAACATCAAAGTGAAACATCAAGTGAAAGCCACGCACATAGCAAACAGCAGGAGCAGAAAGCTCTCTGTCTTCTCCCTCTTCTTCCTTAAAAGCAGAAAAACCCATATGGAAGATGCTCCCTGTGTCAGGAGGGGGCAACAACGGTCTTCTCACCAGTGAGGCTGAAGCTCATATATGAGCCATAGGAACGTGAGGTGCATCCTTGACAATTTGCCACCAGTAACCAACTCTATCTGAAGACCTTTTGCTTTATCAGAAGACACATACCTCATTTCGTTTGTTTGGTTTTTTTCAAGGTAGGTCTCATTTTAGCCAAGGCTGACCTAGAACTCACTCTGTAGTCCCAGGCTAGCCTCAAACCCACTGCAATCTTTCTACTTCGGTCTCCTTAGTGGTGGGATTAAAGGCGTGCGCCACCACGCCTGGCTCACCCACACTTTTTGGAGAGGAGGTCTTCCTATGTAGTGCTGGCTAGCCTGGTCCTTAACAGTGCTGACATGACAGACTGTGCCATGCCCCAGCTTATTCAGTGCTTTTAATAATGTATGTAAGTTGATGCACAATGAGTTTATTGGGTCTTTGGGTCTTAATTTCCTCACAAGGGCTTCCATGGCATATAATATTTTCTGATTATTATTTTTTGTTAGCAAATGATATTGTTCATATCTATGGAAAACATCATGACCTTTAAAATTTATGTGTGTATAGGTGCATAAACCATGGCACGGGCATGGCAGAGGAACACTCTGAGGTATGTGTGATCCATCTTTGACACTTCTTTTGCCACTGCAAATGAACCTCCAGATGCAGATATCAGACTAGCTGGCCCACGAGCTCCTTAACATTCTCCCGGCTCAGCCTCTCACTGATGTAAGTGTATGGGATCACAGATGCCTGTGATCACAGAAGACACTTGGCATCTGGCTTTACATGGGTGCTGGGGAATTGAACCTGAAGGGAAGTAAGAGGTAGGACCTCCCCACAGGTAGAGAGGGCCGGCTTCAGACAGGACAGGACAGGACTTAACATCACACTATTCAGGTCACTGCTGACCACTCCCCCAAGCTAGGAAATCCTTAAAAGTCCAAACTTAACCTTGGGGGGGGGCTTTTTGCCATTCTTCTTCTGTTCCGACGGCTGACCAGGAATTGGTGGGGACTGGTGAGTTATAGCCTTCCCCCCTTCTCCATCAGGGAGGAGGGGGAGAAAGGGAAGGAACCTTCTTTAATGTGTGTTACTTTGTTCTTCACTTTTTGGGTGATTTATGCACTTTGTAATTTCTTAATGACCTCACAGACCACGTGGTTTTGCCTTCCATCCCACTTTCCCCTTCCCCAATTAAGTTTTAAAGTAAATATATATAATTAAGGAATATTCTTGTCCCTATATAGAATTCTTTCTACATCGGAGGACACGAACTTGGGTACAGAGGGGGAGAAGGTTCAAGAACTCTCTCCCTGCGGTGCTTATTAATTATCAGCAACCCATAACCGTTTTATGGAGGTCCTCTGCACCGAGATTTGAGAATCATTTCTCCTTAATTACCACATTTAGTCTGACCTGTAAGGGGACTGGAGCCAGAGCGCGCTCGCTGGGGAACTCAGCTTGGGAACCAGGCGAGATACTTGGCGGGTCTAACCCCCAGGTGTTACAGCCTTGATAACCCACCTGTTACAGCTCCGCACGACTGGGACCCCAGGGCGCTGGCCCGGACCTAGCGGCAAAACCCGATGCCCAGCAGGGAGGAAAAGACCGCACACAAGCACCCGCCCTGGGCGGGAACAGGGAAAGCGTTACCGAAAGGACCTAGGGCCTCCGCTTACCCCCAGCTTCGTGGTCAGCACGGAGGCCACAAGGCTTGTGGAATTTAGAGCTGGCTGGAAACAAAAGATGGTTTCCATAACAACTCAAGATGGCGAAGGCCACGTGGACCTGCAGGACAACAGCGCCTCCTGTGGATTTTTCTATCCATTACACCTAATTAACCCAATTTCATCCCTTACTGGAAAAACTGCAGTTCAGTCCAGCCTTTAATACAGGGAACCCAATTTTACAAGGATAGCCTCCTCAATGTATAACGCTAATTTTTTTTTGGGGGGGGGGATTTTTCGAGGCAGGGTCTCACTCTAGCTCAGGCTGACCTGGAATTCACTATGTAGTCTCAGGGTGGCCTTGAACTCATGGTGATCCTCCTACCTCTGCCTCCCGAGTGCTGGGATTAAAGGCGTGTGCCACCACGCCCGGCAACACTAATTTTTATTGTGCTTGACTTTTATTTCTCCAGGGTTCCTGAATCCCAAGGAAGGTTTTTGGTGCGATAGAAATACCAAAGACAAAATGTTAGAGATAAAAAGGGGATAATAAAATGCACTATTATAGTGCTTTCTTTCCTTCTTCCCTTATAAGTGCTTCCAATTTTAAACTGTTTTGCATATTTTTATAATGGGGAATTGTGAAATGCTAGTTAGGGTATGTACGTGTTTGATCAGAAGGAATCACAGTGGAACTTAATAAAGGGAAATAAAGAATGGTATTTTTTTGAAGGTACTAAGTAAGATATTTACTAAGAGGGATTTCTCTCAATAACAGAGAAATATAGAAAGGACTGCAGAAGGAACTTGCAAGGATGATAGAATGTTATGAGTAAGTGGTAAGAGAAGGTGATGAGAAGGATACAGAAAAGACATGAGCTCAATTTCCTTTTATAAGAAATGCTAATAAATAATGATATATTTTATAAACTTACTAAGCAATATGAGTTAACCTGGAGGGATGTGACCTTGATATTGGATCAGAGTCTAACTCCTATAGAGAGACAGAGGGTACAAACAAAAGCAGTAACAATGGGAAATAAATATTATGCTGCTCATGTTAAAACCCATAATGCCAGAGACTTTAGACTCCTCACAGGAGCAGAGGCAATACCCACAAGTAGTCCTAACTGGGCAGAAAATGATAGACAGGGAGCTTAAAATCGAAAACATTTTATATACTGTATTCTAGGGGGGCTTCATAGAGCTAAGATAAAGCTTTTAAACTATGGTGTGTTATCCACTATATTGCAAGAGGAGAAGGAACTACCCATCGCCTTCCTCCAAAGACTTATAGAGGCAATTAAAAGGCATACCAACATAGCTCCAGATACTCTGGATGAAGAAGTCCTTCTTAAAGATAAATTCCTAACCCAGTCCACGCCTAATATTCATAAAAAGTTACAAAAGCTAATGGCTAAACAAAACAAAAACTTTTATATCAGTTGCTTCAAGCTGCAACTTCTATTACAGTCGGGAAGCAGAAAAAGAAAAAAAGGGAGTAAGAAAAGAAAAGAAAAAAAAAACACCACCAGGAACTCATAACAATAATAAAGAATGCTCAGAAAAATACCCACCCAAAAGGCCTTAACAAAACCTGTTTTCTAACAACTGTCCCAAGAGGACTGCTGCCAGGTCTCCCCCGGGGCCTTGCCCTCAATGCCAAGGAAATCACTGGAGGACTCAATGCCCCTTAAATAAAAAGGCCCAGAGGTCATCACCCTCATCAGATTGCTGATGGGCCCCGGGGCTTTATACACAGGCTCCTATAGTTTCAGTCCACCTGGAGGAGCCCTGGATATGTATACAGGTGGGTACCCATACCATAGATTTCCTCATTGACTCAGGCGCACGATTTTCAGTCCTTGACTTCTGTCCTGGACTTAGATCGAGCTGCACAGCCTCTTTTAGGGGCATTTCAGGTCAGATTCAGAAAAAGTTCTTCACAGAGACTTTGGCTTGCTCATGGGGAGTTTATCTCTTTCAGCACTCTTTCCTCATAGTTCCAGAGACGCCTACCCCCTTACTGAGAAGAGAGATTCTTTTCAAGTGTCAGGTAAAAATGATTTTACCCCCAGGAGAAAATTTATGCCTTCCCCTACTAGAAAAAAACATTAATCCTTCAGTTTGGACAGACTGTGGGATGAGCTATTACTGCCACCCCTGTCCAAATTCAGCTTAAAAACCCTTCTCACTTCCCTCACCAAAAACAATATCCCTTAAAACCAGAGGCAATTGAGGGGCTCAGACCCATAATTATGTCCCTAAAGAGGCAGGGACTGAGGAAGTGGCGTTTCTATGCTCGGTTTGCCATGGTGGAGGAAACCTATGAGGAAGAGGGCTGACAGGACAAGTCATGAGGGAGGTCCGAGGGAAGCACCTCTTAGTCAAGGGATAGAGCCTCCTTCTCCAAAACTTCTGAAGGTGCTTTGGCATGGGGCACCTGTGAGTTAGGATGTCTTGGGCTGGCAGACCCTACCTACCCTTTGAGATGCCCTGAGTGAAGTGAAGTCAGCATTCTGTGACCTCACAAAAGTAGTCGCTGCCATGGTAATAACTGTGGCCTTGGATTGAAGGAAGAATATCCAGCCTTGAGCCTGGGTGAGGCAGCACAGTGTCCACTGTGGCCCTCTGAGATTCAGAAGCAGGACAAGGTAGGCAGAGAGTTTGGGCTATGGGTTGGGCTATACCAAAATTTGTGGGTTGAGGGCCTGTTGGACCCTCAGTTTGAATGTACTTGCAGGAAGGTAACTTGAAGCAGGTGACCAAGGCACAGGCATCCTTGACATGTAACACAACATGTGGGACATGTACACAACAGGGATCTTCGTGAGGAGTAACAAGCAGGGATCAAAATGACTTCTGCATAGGGTTTGTCCACTCAAGGACACTGGAGAAGGACAGATACCCTGCCAGGTAGCCCTTGGAAGGAGTCTGCCTAACCTTCATGCTTTCTTTGTCTCAAGATACAGACTGTGGGAGGACAAAGCTTTGGTGTTTGTGCTGCTCAAATGTGGCTTTCTGTCAGGGAAGCCCCACTGGCCAGGGCAGGCAGGATGTCAGCCTAGGATCCTCCTGTCTCCAAGGAAACAGGGTTCCCATGTTCAGGTTCTTAATAACATTCATCAAATGATTTGAAAATATTCTGAAGGATGCTTGTTTACCACTTACTAGAGTTCAAGTAGCCAGGTATTTAGCTGATTGCATAGGCTCTAGATAAACTGGGCATGGTGATGCACACCTGTAATCTCAGCACTGGGGAGCTAGATCAGTGCCTATCAGAAGTTCAAGGTTTACCTCACTACATAATCTATTTGTGGCCAGTCTTTCTTCCACTAAATCTGCCTTAGTAGGCTGTTTTAGGCCACTAAGAACACACACACACACACACACACACACACACACACACACACACACACACTTTGACAAAAGTCAACACGGCAGATATGCTAATATCTTTCCAGGTACTAGGAAGAAGGAGATGCAGAAGAGGTAGAAAGGCAGAAAGTAATGCCATTTTGTTCTTGGTGGTCTCTGGGTATTTGCAGGGTCTCAGTGGCTTATTCACAGAATTGGGGGAAAAAAAGCACACGAACAATAGGTAAAGCAGCAGCAATCTTTTTTAAAGAGGAAATAAGAGGATAATTTCCCAAACACTAGAAACAGGGCAGTGACCTGAATGAGAAAATACTCAAGTGCACTTGAGTAGTGGACTGTACCTCATGTTGAGCATCCCACAAGGACAGGTTGGTTGCTTAGGGGAGTATTGTAGCTAGTTCTGTTTTAATTGACAAACTTGAGTTGTATTGTATTTCATCTGCTAAGCATTTGACAAAGGTTTAGTGTTTTCTGGAAGATGACAGAGGAGAGTGGCCACTGGTCCAGGGATGGCTGCTTCCTGGTGGGAGTGAATCAGAGCCACACCATATGTAAGTCCACTCATGTATCCAGTTTTGCAGTTCTCATGGACCTCACCACCCGTGAATTCACAGACTTCTAGTGATTCCTTCAATTAAAACAAATGACTTCACCCATTAGATTATGAGCAGCCCATCATCACCTCACCTTCATTTTAGAAGTTATTGCCCTGCACCAGCTCTACTGTTACAGCACACTTCACATCCCTCCATCTTGTTTAGGAGGAATAATGCTATTATTATGGGGGGCTTCCGCTCACCTTGAGGAGATGGAGGGTCCCACGGAGGGTCCGACAGTCTGTCCACAGCGTGGGCCCACCCTGCTCGGAGCCTTCTCTGGCCGACTGGGAGCCTCCAAGAAGCCTCCTCCATGGCAGACTGGAAGCCATGGTTCCTCCATGGCTGACCGGAAGCCACGCCTCCTCTATGGCTGACCGGAAGCCACGCCTCCTCTATGGCTGACAGGAAGCCACGCCTCCTCCATGGCCGACTGGAAGTCATGCCTCCTCTATGGCTAACAGGAAGCCACGCCTCCTCCATGGCCGACTGGAAGCCACGCCTCCTCTATGGCTGACAGGAAGCCACGCCTCCTCCATGGCCGACCGGAAGCCACGCCTCCTCTATGGCTGACAGGAAGCCACGCCTCCTCCATGGCTGACCGGAAGTCACACCTCCTCTATGGCTGACCGGAAGCCACACCTCCTCCTATAAAGATGGGAAGCCACGCCTCATCCATGACAGATCGGAAGTCAGGACTCCTCCTAGAAAGGCAAGGAGCCACACCTCCTGGGAGGAATACAGGATGCCTCCCTTTAGAAATGCAAAAAATCCTCTGGGAGCCCAGCGTGGTGGCGCATGTCTTTAATCCCAGCAAGGTAGGCGTGGGTTCAAGGCCAGCCTGGGACTACATAGTGAATTCCAGGTCAGCCTGGGTCAGAGCGAGACCCTACTGTGGTGTAGCCTGGGCATATGATGCAACTTTTTCAACTTTTATTATTATTATTTTTTGCCTCTTTTATTTATTTATTTATTTTTAATTTATTGTCCATAATGAGTTACAACATTTAGTGGGCAAACAATGAGTTGTTATCCCCAATTCCCCGCTGCCCTCCCCTCCCCCCTCAACTGGATAACCTCCTCCAGGGTCGTCTGGATCAGTCCTTGTGACAGGGTCAACTTTTATTATTGATGAATAGTCGATGCAGGTTTCCTTAGTGGCTGTACCAGTTCACACCCCTGCCAATAGTGGTTAATAGTTATCTTTTCCTGCAACCTTACCAGCATTTGTTGACATCCATTTTATTTTCTATAAAACTTTTTGTATTATCAATTTTATATACATACAATCTATCTGGAAAAGAAGCTTCTCTAATCAAAAGTGAGAACAGCACTAATATATGGACATAATCATAAATACCTAAAAAACAATTTAATGTGCATAATAGCCATTTAGCGCAACAGCAGTAGCTTTACCCCTAGGGCTTTTGACCTTCCCAGATATAGGCATCTATATATATATATATATATATATATATATATATATAGGTTTTTTGAGGTATGGTCTCACTCTAACCCAGGCTGACCTGGAGATCACAATGTAGTCTCAACATGGCCTTGCACTCTCAGCGATCCTACCCCTGCCTCCCAAGTGCTAGGATTAAAGGCAAGCACCACCATGTGCATTTCTTTTTCTATTTTTTTGTACCAGGCTTGAATTCTCCCTTGTGGAATTAAGACTTAAATCCATTGTGAGAGCAGTTGGTTGCTGTGGTAGTTTGAATTAGGTGCCTCACCCCATACACTCATGTACTCTGAATGTTTGGTTCCCAGCTGGTGGCAATTCGGGAATTGGAGACTCTTAGAGGAAGTGTATTGTTGGGGGCAGGCTTATGGGTCAGAAGTAGAAGCCAGGAAGCTAAAAAGGGGACCAGGAAGGAGGTAGGAGAGGGGAGGGCTTAAGTGGAGGAGACAGTAGATATATAAGTAGATGGGCAGTATATTGGAGGTCTAAAGTTATGAACTTTAGGAGATTAGGAGAGTGGGATGCATGTTTAGTCAAACCTTAAGTTATTATAAACCAATCAGCCTACTTCTTTGTTAATATATATTTAAAAAATGGTGTTTGCCCAAAAGTCCCCTGTAGAGATGAATAATTCTATGTCCAGAAGCAATATGTTGTTACCTCCCAATGAGTTGTTGAGGCCCTTGAGGTTCCCCCAAACAATGCAGGTTCTTGCCAAGGCTCTGGGTAGCCTACCAGAAATAGATGTTAAGACATATACTTTGGCTGCAGGACACTAAGAAATCAAGCTAGAGATTGTCAGGAGCTTCCTTTTTGATGACTAGCTGTCGTAAAGAACAAGCTCCGTGGGTTGGAGTGGGGAGACATGAGAGTACAGGGTCCTGGTTGATAGAGGAAGGAGGCTCTGAAATAACAGTCATAATCTATTTACAAGCAACCCTTGGCCACCTGGGGAATTTCTGGCCTCTTGAAGACCACATCTCAGCCACTGCCCCTCCCAATACAAACAGGTCTAAACCAACCACCCAAATTCCCAGTTTCCTCCTACCAGCAGCAGATAGGAAGTGAAGTGAGACTATGGTGGGGAAAAAATGGCTCCCAGGGATTGGGACACATGCAAAATCTATATATTTTTTGTTTTTGCTTTGCTTGGCTTTTGCTTTTTTGTGGACAAGCATAGAATGGAAAGCTGGTGGCATTTAGAACTCCTTTCTGTTCTCTGAGAGGGCCAGCCTCTACTCTTCTATCAGCCCAACTTTGATAAGGAGGGAAAGGTGAGAGCTACCCATTTTTGATTGGGTTCTTTGATTTCTATTATGACTTTTAGTAATTTATATTTATATATTTATTTTTAATTGGGAACTTTAATACATGATCATATTAAAAATTGGTCATAGCTCCATTGGGTTATCCTCTATGTCCCCTCACCGATGCCTCATATCCTTCAGTGGAGTATTGGTGGTCTCTGTGGAGTCACTAATATACCAGCCAATTCCTGTGGAAAGGATAATGCCTCTTCTCCCTCGGTGGCTCTTATATTCTGCAGTTCCCTGAGCTTTGGAGTATGTGTTAGAAGCCTACTTGGGAGTTGAGCTTTCTATAGCCTCTTAATTTCACTTTGGTAAGTTTTCCATCTCTTCAGTGTCTACTATAAAGTTCTCTGGCTGTCTGTAAGAGTGGCACTCATATTTGATCTGTATCTTCCTCAGGAGTATTTCTTGGACCCTGGTAGGTGTGATAGACATGACTTGTCTCATGCTTACACTGGGCTTTCTCTTGTCATTCTGATGGGTCTTGGGTCTCCTCAGTATTCACTGCCATCTGTACGAGGCAGAGTGAGAGCAGTGTTGATCAAAGGGGATAAGCACACACACACACACACACACACACACACACACACACACACACACACACACATAATTTAGAAGATTCCTTCTGTGGTCTATCACCTTTAAAACCTCAAGTCCTTTGTGAATCCTAGATGTTAATCCTCTGTCAGATGTATAGCTGGTAAAAATTTTCTCTTCTGTCAACTGCCTCTTTACTTCATTTCCTATATAAAACATTTTAATTTCTTAAAGTTCACTGGTTAATTATTGGTCTTATTTCTTCAGTGAGTAGAGTTTGCTTCACAAAGCTCTTGCCTTTGGCTATATGTGGAAGTGATTCCCCTACTCTTCCTCTAACAATTTGAGCCTGAGGGATGACTTTTTAAGATTTTTGATTCATTTGTAGCTAGTTATTGTTCATGAAGAAAGAGAAGCTTTTACTTTGATTCTTCTAAATATAGATGTCTAGTTTTCAAAGCAAGAATTATTATAAAGGTTGTATTTTCCTTAATAAGTACTTTTTTGGCATTTTCCTCAAAAATAAAATAACATCACTGCATGGGCTGACACTGGATCATCTATTCTATCTCCTTCATCTGCATGTCTGGTTGTGTGCTGGTATGCATCCTGTTTTTATGATTATGGCTCCATAATATATCTTGAAATCAGATATGGTAATAATTTAAGTCTTATCTTTGCTGCTCTGGTTTGCTTTGGCTATCAAATTTTTGGGATTCCAAATGAATTTTAGGATTATTATTTTTTTCTTTTCTAACTTTTTATTGACAATCCATGTACATATAGACAGTATATTATGATCATAATCCCCTCCCACCATGCTCTCCTCTCCTCTCCTCTCCTCTCCTAAATTCCCCTTCCACTGAGTTCCTTCTTTCCAACTAGTCTCTCTTCTATTTTGATGTCATCATTTTTCCCTGCTATTGTGCAGGTCTTGTAGCATCGGCCACTGTGAGGTCATAAATATCAAGGCTATGTTGTGTCTGGAAGATAGTCTTGCAAATCACCTCTCCCCTTCTTTTGGCTTTTACATTCTTTACATCACCTCTTCTACAATGATCCCTGAGCCATGGACGTTGTGATAGTGATCATATCTCTGTCATTTTTTCTGAGCACTTTC
>PVHP010024734.1:0-26173 GCA_004024765.1 Zapus hudsonius | reverse complement strand
GAGAGAGAGAGAGAGAGAGAGAGAGAGAGAGAGAGAGAGAGAGAGAGAGAGAGAGAGAGAGAGAGAGAACGGGCACGTTAGGTCCCTAGCCCCATACGTGCCCCTTTGTGCATCTGGTTTTATGTGGGTACTTAGATCTTTCCAGACTTCTAGCAAAATGATCCTGACAGTAGTCACTCATTGGTCAGTGCCTGCTCCAGGGCACACTCAGATATTCTCTCTCTGTCTCTCTGTTATGGTCAACATTCTAGTTGCTGCGCAGAAAGAACCCGAGCAAAAGCGGCTTGTGGAGGAATGGGTTTATTTGGCTTACGGACTCGAGGGGAGACTCCATTCTGGCAGGGAAAACGATGGCATGAGCAGAGGGTGGACATCACCTCCGCCACAGCACTGCAAACGGCGGCAGGAAGGTGTGCCAAACACTGGCTTATAACCCCCATAAGCCCGCCCCCAACAACACAGCTCTAGCGAGGTTCTAATTCCTGAGCTGCCATCAGCTGAGGATCGATCACTGAGAACACATTCATTTGTTTGTGGGGGACACCTGGATCAAACTATGACACACTCTCTCTCTGTCTCTCTCTCTCTCTTCTTGCAAATAAATAAAAAATTTCTTTGTTTTTTCAAGGTAGGGTCTTGCTCTAGCCCAGACTGACCCGGAAAAACCAAACCGAGTTCCTGTGGACAAGTCAACCTGCCACAGCCCCAGGCTCAGGAAGCAGGAGGCTCTGCAGGCAGTGCAGGCACAGGAAAGGGCACCTGCGCTGCAGGCTGGAGCCTGAGGTCATGGATGGACCTTGACCGTGAGGCTCACTGCCACAGAGTACAGACCCACGGCGACAGTGAAAGATCATTGCATTACAACAGTCAAGTGCCTTGTAAGCCTCATGTTCGAATTGCTGATGGCTTTTTTCCCTTGTATTTTTCCTTATTTATTTGTGAGTATGGATGTGCCAGGTCCTCTCGCCACAGCAAACAAACTCCAGACACATTTCATTTTTGGGCCAGGCCTACGTGGGTAAACTTTGGAAAGCACCCAGGCCTGCAGGCTTTACAAGCAAACATCTTTAACTGCTGAACTATCTTCTCAGTCCACACAAGTGGCATTTTGTTAAAATATAGAGGCAGAAAGGGGAGAGAGAGATAAGAGAGAGAGAGAGAGAGAGAGAGAGAGAGAGAGAGAGAGAGGCACCACAGCCTCCAGCCACTGTAAACAAACTCCAGATGCATGCACCACTTTGTGCATCTGGCTTTACCAGGGTACTGGGGAATTGAACTCAGGTTGTTAGGTTTTGCAGGTGAGCACCTTAACCACTGAGCCATCTCTCCAGCCCCACATCTGCCTTTTTACACAGGTTCTGTGGCTTGAACTCAGACCCTCCTGCTTGTAAGGCAAGTACTTTATCAACTGAGCTGTCTCCTTTAATTCTTTTTTTTTTTTTTTTTTTTTTTTTTTTTTTTTTTTTTTTTTTTGTGGTGCTGAGGACCGAACCCAGGGCCTTGTACTTGCTAGGCAAGCGCCCCTCCACTGAGCTAAATCCCCAACCTCCCAAGATTTAATTCTTTCTGTATAAATTCACAAGCATATCCATCATATTAGTATGCAATTTGGCTTTGCCCTTAATAAATGGTAAGATACATGTATAATAGAATTGTTTTAAAATAAATTTAAGATTTATTCTCGGTGAATGTCTGAATCATATTCCTATTTTCTATGCTATTTGCCCAGAGCCACATAAACATTTCTCAGATGAACAGGGATCACAAGTGGAGTTCTTTTTAACCCTCTGTGTCCATGTTTTCATATATTTATTAGAGAGAGAGAGAGAGAGAGAATATATGAATACGCCAGAGCCTCTTGCTGTTGCAAAAGAACTAACTCCAGACACACGCATCACTTTGTGCATCTGGCTTTATGTGGGTGCTGGGGAATTGAACCCTGGCCAGCAGGCTTTGCAGGCAAGTGACTTTAACCACTTAGCCATCTCCCCAGCCCACATAAGCCCTGGCAGCTGTAGAGACTTAGAACTCGGGGGTCCAGAGGACTCCTGGAGACCCCCCCTCCCACCCTCAAGCAGGTGTTGAGTGTTGAACAGGTTTGAGAGGTTCAAAAGCAAGTCAGCCTGCACAGGTCTCGGGTCGAGTGCGCATGCTTCCCCCACTTCCAGCTCACTTGGGACACAGCCCCTGGCTACAGCGTGAAGTCAGCTCCGGGAATCTGACCTTCCCACGGCTGGGGAATACCCAGAAGCAACATGAAAGGAAGGGGTCTCAAGGGGGCTTCATCCTGGTGGAGAGAGCATGGCCCCACATCTTACACACCAGCTGGAAGGCAGCTGCAAGAATGAGCTGGAAGCCCGGCCTGGTGGCACAGGCCTTTGATCCCAGCACTCGGGAGGCAGAAATAGGGGGATCGCTGTGAGTTCAAGACCAGCCTGGAACTGCAGAGTGAATTCCAGGTCAGGGACCCGCCTCCTCCAACTAGGTTCTTCCCAAACTGCCACCAGCTGGGGACTGAGCATGGGGCATGTCACACTCAAACCACAAGGGAGAACCTAGTCCACACGGTGTAATGCTACCTGTGACCAGCAGAGGCCCCTGCTTCACACACAACAGAAGCTACTGAGGAGAAACCAGCTCTGGCAAACACAGCATGAAAAGAAGCCCCTCCAACACTTCATCTTTCCTTGCCTTGGGTTTCCCCTTTTTCCTTCTTTTTCTTCTAGAGTTAAAAAATTTCTTTGTTTAGGCTGTCAGCTGGAACCCTAATACCTAATGTAGTAACAGATGTTCTCGGGCACTTAGTTATTACTCATCAATCTACAGGAAGGCTGGCTGGCAGGGCCGTTGGCACAAATGTGGAAAGCGTATTTGGCAATACAGTGAGAGATAACAGTGTTAAGACTATCAGGTTATCTATCATTTTAAAAATATGCCCTTTTTTCTTTTTAGTATACTTTTAGTAGTATGTCACTTTATCTTTGTGTGTGTGTGTGTGTGTGTGTGTGTCACTGGGTATTGGTCATAAGGCCATGCCCAGCTTTTGTAGCTATGGCTGGGGAGGTCGGAAACCCTAGGAGAGGAAACTACTGCCGTTGTAAGGCTAAATGGCCGTATTATGTCCACAAAGAGCTCTTTCAAGACAAGCACAAACCAAAGTGACTCATGGACAACAAGCCAGCACTGCAGGAAAGATCTAAGGAATCATACAAAAGAAAAATGAAACTTAAAATCATGAAAGCACAGAAAAGAATAAACTTCAGGAGAGGAATAGATGAAAAAAGAACTGAAAAAGAATTAATCATGTTCAACTTGGCATACCAGCAGCCTATATCTCTAAAATACCAGAACAGGGCTGGAGAGATTGTTGAGGAGTTAAGGCACTTGCCTACAAAACCTAACGACCTGGGTTCGATTCCCCAGTACCCATGTGAAGCCAGAGGCGCAAAATGGGTGGAGGCCCTGACACACCCATCCTCTTTGTCTGTCTCTCTTCTATTTCTGCTTATAAATGAAAATATTTGATAAATATCTGAGCGATATATAATATAATGATGCATCACAAGATCTTAAACAAGTACAAGGCAAACGCCAAAGCAGCAGGCAGTGGGAATAATACCAGCGAAATTAATGATATGAAGGCAAAAGAACAGTAAGAATCGGTCAAATGAAAACTCAATTCTTAGTCTTTAATCCCAGCACTCCAGGGGCAGAGGCAGGAGAATGGTTGTGAGTTCAAGGGCAGCCTAGGACTACAGAGTACATTCCAGGTCAGCCTGGGCTAGAAGAGCAAGACCCTACCTCGAAAAACAAAACAGCAATCAAGTCCACTGGATCATTACAAGATATGAAAAACCTATTTCCCAAAGGAATAGAAAATCTAGAAGAAATAGATAAATAAGCAATTTTAACACATCTATAATGGTAATGTGTCAAAGAAAGGCCCAGGATGGTATTGATCACTGCTAAATTTACAAGCCCTTTAAGGAAAAGTGACCATCAATGTTCTTCCCTGTTCCATAAATAGAAAGGGAAGGAAACCCCCTGAATTCATCCTGTGAGACTAATAATCCTCTGATAAGGGCACAATGAGAAAGGAAAACTACAGACCAAACTCCAAAGTGAACAGAGATATAAATACTCTCAATAACTACAAACCACATTCAACAACACATTACAATGATCATACACCATAACCAAGTTCGTTTCAACCAGGGGTGCAAGGATGGTTCAACACCCACAGATCAATAAATAAAGCATGTGATTTTGAGGATAAAAATCACAAAATCAACTCAATAAATGAAAGGCTTTTGACAAAGGTCAACATCTGCCTGTGCTAAAATAACCCTGAAAAATCTAGAAGGACCATGTAACATAAGAAAGGCCATATATAACAGACCTATAGCCAATGTCATACTGAATGGGGGAACTTTAGGAGTTTTCCTTTAAAATTAGGGATGAGAGACTCTCTACTCTTACTCATTCAGCGCTTGGAGTCTTAGCTAATCAATAAAGCAAGAGAAAGAAAAGAAGGGGATACAAACAGAAAAAGAAGTAAACCAAGCCTTTTGTTGATGACATGATATTATATTTAAGTGATCCTGTATGAATTCCAGGTTAGCCTGGGCTAGAGTGAAACCCTACCTCGAAAAAAAAAAAAAATCTATAAATTATCAGAAAAGTCCTAGATGTGACAAACACTTTCAGCAAAATGGAAAGATACAAAATTAACACAAACATTAGTAGTTTTTCACTATACCGACAAGGAACTGAAGAAAGAAATGGGGGGAGTGGGGACAACTGTAAAACGCCCAGGAGTGACCCTTCCGAACATGGAAGACAGAAAGCAGACAGCAGGTGGAGTTACCCTGAGTGCGTGATGGGGAGGAGGAACACTGTCATAACTGTTGTATTACTACTGAATACCGTCTACAGATTAATGCGACCCATAAAGAATAACAATGCTGTTCTTCACAGAACCAGAAAAAAATTCCTAAAAGCACATGAAGGACCCCAAACAGGCAACGAGGCAGAAAGAGCCGTGGATTCAAGTTCTGCTGCAGGAACAGTGACAACGCACAGAGGAAAGAGTGACCCAGGTAGGCACACCAGCTAAACGCACACTGCAGAAACGATGGCCTCTCTTCTGCCAAGGGCACTGGGGCGCAGTTAGAACCATTCAGCTAGATGCCTGCCTCTCGGCCTGCACCAAAATCAATTCCTAATGGATCGATGACCTGAAGGTAAGAGCTGAAGCACTTCAAAAGATGAGCCAAGGCTAGACGTTCTAAAATGGGCACTAATATCCTAAGGCGGGGAAGCAAGAATGGACGGTGGGAAACCAAAGGACAAAACCTGCAGAGGGGTGAGCCTAGTGGGTGGCAGAACATCTTTGCCAACTGTACATTAGACCAGGGACTCTATGAAGAACTCCAAAATTGAGGCCCAAAGTCATGCAATCAGTGAAAGAAGAAACGCAAATAACCAATAAATACCTGAACTAATTAATGTTCGCCACCTTGTTAGCCGTACACTGAGACTCCATCTGGCCCTAGTCTGAATGGCTTCGTCATGAAAACAAGCAGGCAGATGCTGGGAACGACACGGAAGAGGAGAGCCTTATACACGGCCGCTGGGGATGTCCAAGGGTCAGCCAGGAGACAGGCTCCACTAAAAACACGACCACATGGGATCCACATACCCATACGACACGTGCATATTGACTGGCAAGAAATGGAACCAACCGGAACGTCCATGGAGACACAGGGCTCAGCGGGTCAGGGTGCTTGCCACCAAGCAGGAGGACAAGAGGACCTGACTTAACCTAGCCAGATCCCCCAGCACCCATGTAGAGTGTTGGGTGTGGCCACACGTATGCCTGTGACCACGTCAGCCGGTCTGACCAAAAACAGCAGCCCTGGGTCAGTGAGAGACCGTCAAGGTGACTTCAGTCGCTCTTGCCTTCTGCTGCTGCGTCCGTGCTGACCGTCCACTGGGCTCTTATTTTAATGACTGAACTTTCTGGGATCCCTGACTGCTCATACTCCCTACACCGGAGATACCATTCTTATTTCCTTATCTCGAAAGACTCTGTCTCCTAAGTCCAATGCCTTTGCTTTCCCAAAGATTTTTTTTCCCCAAAGATAATTTCAAAGCATCCCCCCAACCCCAAGGAATGGGTCATGTTTTTCTGTCTCTTCGTGCTTTTCAATTTCTTGGTGAGAAGTGGACATTCTGAATACTGGAAATCAGAATTCCCTCCCTCCCTCCCTCCCTCCCTCCCTCCCCAGGGACTGCTGTTGGTACCTGAAGGTGACAGAAACGCATTGTGACTTTTCCAAGCTATTTTTCACCACATCTATATTCTCTACTTGTGGCCATTGGCATCACTGTTCTGTCATCTCCACAGTCATCACTGCCCTACCTGATCTGTTTAAGTACCTGGACCCACTGAGAAAAGGGTGGAGGGTCGGGGTGTCCCTCCCTTCTCTTTAGATCCCGTTTGAGACCAAGTAAGCCACTTCTGCCTTGGGGATAGCATGTCAAAACAGTGAGCAGTTTCTGTGCAGCCTCTCAAAAAACCAAAATCATGGATCTTAACCACACTCCCTGCCCTGGCTGGGGTCAGCCAGTCACACCAGGGACACAGCTAGTTCGTCATCGCCCATCGCTGCTGCTACGGAGCTGGAGGCTTAGCACCAAACACTGAAATTCCCCAAAGCATACCAGCCTCCTCCTTCACCCATATGCCCTCCCCTGGAAGAACTCCTTAAGACTTAAAATAGCTGCAGTTCATGCAGTTGTTCCAGTGAAAGAACCAATTTCAGCGGTTTCCTAAACTACCATTTTCTGATTTTTCTCCCATTAGCCAAATTTCAACCTACCAATCTTTACTTGGGCCAAACAAACACGTTCCTGGTATATGAATCACTGCCGTGTACTGCCTGCCTACTGTGTACAGGTATTTGGCGTGTGTCATTTCTGATCATCACATTAAATCAATCAAGTAGATATTAAAAACTTCATTCTTTATATAACATGAGGCTCAGACATATTTAGATTTTGGGGTGCACGCGTGTGCAGGTGGAGACCAGAAGACAGCCCCATACTTCAGGAACACCATCCACCTTTATTCAGACAGGTTCTCTGATTGGCCTGAAACTCACCATCTAGGCAAGACTGGCTGGCTAAACCTCAGGAACCCAGGCCACAATGCCTGGCATTTTCACATGGGTTCTGGAGACTGAATTAATGTCCTCGTGCTTAAGACTGACTCGGCCATCTCCCCAGCCCCCAGAATAAGATTATAATGGTCTCTCAGCTATTACAGATTTGACACTATTATTCCTAAAAAAAACCTTCCACCCTGCCTTCCCTTCTTAAATGCTGCCTGGTCTCTGACTCCAAGTTTCTCATGGATGCTCACTCCGTTTAGGAAATTTTCCCGAAGCGAATTGGCAAAGACAGAACTCGGGCTGGGAAGATGGTTCAGCAGGTCCAAGTGCTTGCTGAGCAAGTGTCATGACCTCAATAGGGATCCCCAGAGCCCTGTAAAGCAGGGTGGGGTCCCAGCACGCCTACATACAGGGTGGCAGACAAGGTGGAAGGTGAGCACACACACTCCAGTTGTGCTCTGACCTCCACACCTCTCCTTGGAACATGCGTGACCACTTGGATGCATACACCACACATGCTCATACACACTCAGAAAAGTCTACTTAAAACTGTAAAATCCACCATGAGGAAAAATCGTGTAGTCTGACACAAAATGCTCCCCATGAGCTGAACCCCAAACCACTGGGTCTGCAGTTGAATGCTCTCCATGAGCTGAACCCCAAACCAGAGTCTGCAGTGAAGTGCTCTCATGAGCCGAACCCCAAACCACTGGGTCTACAATCAAATGCTCTCCATGAGCTGAACCCCAAACCACTGAGTCTGCAGTGAAGTGCTCTCCTGAGCTGAACCCCAAATTACTGAATCTGCAGTGACAGTGCTCTCCTGAGCTGAGCCCCAAACCACTGGATCTGTAGTCGAATGCTCTCCATGAGCTGAACCCCAAATTACTGAATCTGCAGTGACAGTGCTCTCGTGAGCTGAGCCCCAAACCACTGGGTCTGCAGCACCTGGCGCCCATCTTGGAGAGAACCCCTGAATTAAGAACAAATGAACTAAGTACCTAAGTCCTGCGGGGTTGATGAGAAATCCAGCTATGCATGAGTGTTGCTAAGAAGGCACTCTTCTTATGAGGGTGGCTGACTGGAAAGAAAGGGCGAGGAGGAGGAAGAGGGTGACAGCGTGTTTATATATAGTCAAGCCCATCCCTACAGGGAAGGGAACTCAAAGGAACAAGTGGAGAAATTCCAGATTGAATGACACTGTGAAGACCTTGGGACTAGACAAGATGAGCTTTCCTAAAACAAAAGCCACGACGAAAAGATTTGATGAATACTGTTTTAGGAATATCATTCTTATGGCTCTGATGAGCTAGTCGAGTCACTAAACACAGAGACCCCAGGACTAGCTCACCTTGGTCTCTAACAATTGAGCTGTTTGTTAGAGGGCTCACACTTAGTGTTCAGGTTTAGATAACCTTCTGCCTCCTGTTTGCATTCAGGCTTGAATTATTTAATTGTAATGGGGGGGATCATAGTTTTAGTCGTAGGTTGTAAGAAAATCTGCAAAAAAAAAAAAATCCACCAGAGAAATCTCACATGTATACTAGAATGAAACTTGTCAACATTTCACCCAAAGGTTTTGCAAATGCTATGAATTTCCCAGAAAATTTCCCCATCTTCCAAGTGACATTATTTAAATCTTTCTGGTGGGGTCAGTTTAAGAGGAAAGATTTTTTAAAAAATTTGTATCACTACAGAAGAACGTTTAAAGATAAGATTATGAGGGACAGAAATAGGAAAGGTAGGAAGGAGAAAATCTTTTAATGTGATTAGAACATTAAAACATTAAACCACAAGAATGTACTTCCTAAATATCCTTACAAACTAACAATTCAGTGAGATTCCAAGACAAAATTTAATTTCTGAATCTCAGTAGGACACAAACTAACCCATCACCACAACATTAGGTTCTGAGAAGCGAGGCTCTTCACAGCCTAAACACATTGGAATCTGGACACTGACCTGTGATCCACACCCCGACTGGAGGGTCCATCAGGTTCTCACCCCTTTTCCTCTCTGATGGGCTGACTAACCACAGCAGGAAGCACTCATTATTATTCCAGGCTCCTCCTCAGACAACTGTGATCCCAAATCCTATCTTTCCAATTTCCAGAAGTTTATTTGTGTCAAAATATGTCAATATTGTCATTTCTATTTATTTATTCTATTTATTTATTTGCAAGCAGAGAGAAATAGAGGAGAGACAGAGAGAATGGGCACACCAGGGCCTCCAGCCACTGCAAACAAACTCCAGACACATGTGCCTCTTTGTGCATCTGGCTTTAGGTGGGTGCTGGGGAATTGAACCCAGACCATTAGGTTTTGCTGGCAAGCACCTTAACCACTGAGCCATCTCTCCAGCTCTCTACCATAATTTCTAATATTGAAAGCTTATACATTTAGGACTGGGGAGATAGCTCAGTTGGTGAAGTGCTTGCCTTACAAGCTAAAGGACCTGAGTTTGATCCCGAGCCCATGGAAGATGCCAGTGTGAAAGCACCTGCCTGGACTCCAGTTCCTGGGAAAGTGGAGACAGGGGGATCCCTGGGACTGAACAGTGAGCTCCTGTCTCAAAGGAGGCAGACATGGACAGCACCTGAGAAATGACACTCAAGGTTGTCTTCCGGCTTCCACACGCACATGCAGAAACACACAGGCGCACACACATGGATGCACATGTGAACACACATAGACAGGCACATGCATACATACATGCATGCATAATAAAAATTTTAAATGTCGTGTGTCTTAGCAAGCTAGGAAGAGAACAAGGAGACAGTATGGAATTTCACAGACACAATCCTCTGAGCACGCTGTACAGGGCATTCTTTTCCTCAGGAAAATGGTGCCCAGAATCACCCTAGTGGTAGCTTGAGAGGTTAAAACAACCCTCATCCACAGGGTAAGAAGCAGCCTTTTTGGCCACAGGAGAAAGTGATCATCGTCACATTTGAGGAAAAAGCTCAAGGTCACTATGTCTAATACCCTGCCCACAATGGGCTCCATCTAAGGTGAGCTGAGGGGATGGGCGAGAGGAGAAAACTAAAACCAAGTATGTCCTCTATTTACTCGACAAACAAACGCAGTAAAAAGTCGAAAGTAGGCGCAAGCTCTCAAGTGGGTCTCTAATTTTAAATCACTCAGCCTTTACTCATGTGGCTGAATCTTATTGACAATGAATTCCCCAGAAACTTCTCTCCCTGGGCTTTGACAATTTACATTCACAGGAGTTCTTGAAAATTAGAATTGTTTTGAAAAAGAAAGTGAAACAAACTTACTGAGGGCTGTAAGTGAATAAAGTGAAATAGTGTTATTTCTTTTCATCTAATATATTTGCTGAAGAGAAGGAGAGAGAGAGAGAATTTAATGAACTCCAGCTGCAAGCACCACTTTGCACATCTGGCTTTACGTGGGTGCTGGGGAATCAAACCCGGACTGTCAGGCTCTGCAAGCAAGCGCCTTTGAGCCATCTTCAGGGCAACACTATGATTTCCTGCTGGCGTACACAGATGCTTCTGATGAGGAAAGAAAACGCGCAGTTGAGAATCACTAATTCTTTTAAAATTTCGAACTGAAATTTAGTCAAAGAAATGATCACACTCCCAGGCCTCCCAGCACTCGGGAGGCAGAGGTAGGAAAGGAGGATGGCTGTGAGTTCGAGATCAGCTTGAGACTCCAGAGTAAGTGCCAGGTCAGTCTGGGCTGGAGCGAGACCCTACCTCAAAAAACAAACAAAAACAAGTATCACCTCCAATTTTACCCTAAACGTTTTTCCCTAGGAAAATTTTAGGGCCCAAGTTGGGCAAGTTGTCCAGTTTTCTTTCAAAAGGACTGGCTTCTTGCACCTGAAAAGCACCACCACTTATGACCTGAATCCAGCTACACACGTTTCAACCATAGAAATCAAAAATAAACAGGAACTCACCGCTCAACAGTGACAAAAAGGCACTACGAAGTTTACAGTAATCATGGTCAGTGACTTGGCATTTATTGTGTGTTTGGATAAACTATTTTTTTGCATGTGTTTTTATACTTTATCTTTGCAACAATCTCCTAAGGATTTTGCTGCATTATCCCCATACTGTGGAAATAAATGAGGACTAAACTTAGCTTGTCAAAGGTACTCCCAAACTAGAACTGTTGTGTTTTGCTGCTTCTTTAAATTGAGAATTTTAATACATGAATATACTACATTTTGATCATAATCAAACTCACAATGACCCTCCTACCTCTGCCTCCCGAGTACTGCGGTTAGAGATGTGAGCCACCATACCTGGTTTTTAAAACAATTCTTTGCTACGCGTATAATTTTATCATTTATTTTATTTCTTAAAATGCTTTTATTTATTTGCAAGCAGAGAGAGAAAAACAAAGAGAATGGGTAAGCCATGATATCCAGCCACTGCAATGAACTCCAGATGCATGGGCCACTTTGCATCTTGCTTTGTATGAGTACTGGGGAATCGAACCTGGGTCCTTAGGCTTTGCAGACAAGCACCTTGACCGTTGAGCCGTCTCTCCAGCCCACCTTATCACTTAAGTAGGCTGCAGAGATGGCTTGGCAGACAAAGCCCGTCCAGGCAAGCAGGGAGGTGGAGACAGATTGGAAGCTCATGAGCCTGCAAGTCTGGGAAATGCAGTGGTGAATGGGACATTCTCTTTAAGGACGGATGATCAGAGTCGTTCTCTGAGTTCCACACACACACCATGGTGCGTGCACGCCTGCACTCACACACGTGAACGTGTGCACGCACTCACAAAAGATAAAAGCAAATTTGCAGGGGAAGAGCTGGAGGTGCTCATTTATTTTTTTTTTCTTTTCTTTTTTTTTTTTTGGGGGGGGGTGTCTCGAGGTAGGGTCTCACTCTAGCTCAGGCTGACCTGGAATTCACTGTGTAGTCTCAGGGTAGCCTTGAACTCACCTCCTACCTCTGCCTCCCGAGTGCTGGGATTAAAGGCGTGCACCACCACGCCCGGCTTGAATTAATTTTTGGTCACTGCACAGTCAGAAAACTACAGCCAAATGTTTTACCACCCAGTGTTGGTTATGCTGCCCCATATGGGTCACTACTGACAGTTCAAGAGGCTGTGACCCAGGTGGCTACAGTGTGGATTTATGTCTGCGTGGGGCAGAGCAAGGCTGTGAAGAGACTGTGTCGTGCTACACAATGGCACTCAAGTTAGAAGTTATGAGTTGCTGATTTCTGTCATTTTCGCTTCATATTTGTGGGCACCAGTTAACTTTGAGTAACTATAACCACAGATGCAGAAACTCTGTGGGGGGGGGAGACTACTGTGCTAGCAATATCCGTCCATTCACAGGGCAGCTACCATGTCTGGTTCCAGCGCCACCCTGCCTGTCCCTCTAGCCCAGCCCCCACCTAGGGCTCCACAGCCATCTGATTCCTGAAGCACACACACATCACTTCACTTGGTGAGTGAGCTGATCATCTTCTGCTGACTGCAAATCCAAGTCCAAGCGCTAACCTTGAAAGTCTTTCTTCTTTAAAATACATATTTTGATTATATATTATATGTAATATAATATATTATACTTGCACCCGCCCTAATCTGATCTAGCTCCCTCAGAGTGCCATCCACTCCACACTGGCTCAGCTATTGGCAGCTGACCAGTCAAGGCCCCGCCTGGAGAGGTGCGAATTCTCCACCTACTACAAGGCTCCTTTTCTCTCTGAAGTCTAAAGTCTTAACAAATAAATCTCTCTGAGATAAGCAGGGCCTTGCATGGACCCTGAGAGTGCTCTACCACTGAGTACACCCCCACCCTGGAAGGCGCTGGTTATTGTTCTAGGTTTGTTGCTCGAGCTTGTGGGGTGGGGGTGGAGGGCCTGCAGCACCCGGACTAAGTATTCCACCAATGTGCTGCACTACATCCCCAGCCCTAGAAATGAAATTCCCAGTCTATTCCAAGTTCTGACTGAAGACAGGGTAAGCCAACATGGATCACATTCAAATACCAACTTCCTGACAGGAGAGATACTCAGCAGTGAAGGCGCTCGCTTGCAAGGCCTGTTGGCCAGGGTTCGATCCCCCAGGACCCACATAAAGCCAGATGAACCAAGTAGTGCATGCTCTACTACTAGTGGAGGCTCTGGTGGGCCCATTCTTTCTCATTCTCTCTCACTCTGCTTGCAAATAAATAGATAAAAATATTTTAAAAAAATAATTAGTTTAAAAAATAAACTTCTTTAAAAATAACTTCTTTTTGGGTTTTTGGGTGTTTTTTGTTTATGTTTTTTATTTGAGGTAGGGTCTCACTGTAGCCCAGGCTGACCTGGAACTCACTCTGTAGTTCCAGGCTGTTTCACAACAATCCTCCTACCTCTACATCCTGGGTGCTGGGATTAAAGGTGTGTACCACCATACCTAGTTAAAAAAATATACTCAAGCCGGGTGTGGTGGCGCACGCCTTTAATCCCAGCACTCGGAAGGCAGAGGTAGGAGGATCGCCATGAGTTCAAGGCCACCCTGGGCTAGAGTGAGACCCTACCTCGATAAGCCAAAAAAAAAAAGCTCTGGTTTTAAGTGAGACTTAAAACCCGCCTCAGTAAACGAGATGAGTGTCAACCAAGGAAGACACCCAATGCCCTCTACTCACATGTACACACATACATACAAGCATGCGTGCGCACGTGCACGCACACACACACACACACACTCACACACACGCCATGTGAAAAAACAAAAACAAACAAACAACTTCTTTACCAGTTAAACAGTAAAACCAATTATGAAAAACTATGACACATATTGGGAACTCTCTAAGGAGAGTCACCTTTCCTTTGCAGGGGAATGGGACGGGACTGGGGATTGAACCCAGGGCCACACTGTACATGCTAAGCCACTGCTCTACCACTGAGCTACACTTCCAGCCCAGAGCAGAAGACTCCACAGAGGCACCACCGTAGTAGACAGGCGCTTTAGTCAATTAACACAGCACCCGCAGGGGATACAAAAGGGAAATTACTGCTCAGCGACTGTGTATACAAAGAAATGTCTAGATACACACTAAGTTAGCAATCTACAGGTTAAACAATGTGAATCGGTTTACGAATGGAGTTAGGTAAATAGCAGTTAACAGAAGACCTAAGTCCATCTCTAAGCCAGGGTTCTACCACATTCCTGGCCTGTTCAGCTTCTCAAAGTCTTATTCTAGGGCTCTACCTTGCCTTGCAGAAACTCAAAACGTCACTAGGGTACCCCAGTAGGAGCAGCGGCTTTTCCATTACTCTGCTATACCATTTGCATTTTTCATTATAATAATTAAAAAAAACAAGTAGCAACAGTCAGGTATACAGAGACTATGCGCTCAGGAAGATGACCAGTTCAAGTGGTCAATGTGTTTGTCAAAGATGAAGAGTAGAGAGTTCAGGCTCCTGGAAGAGCATGGAGAAATCACACAGTCAGATACAGAGAGAGTACGGGTGACCTCTTTGGAAAGCGACTCAGTGTGTCTATTGCCACGTCCAATGTTACCCTTCCACTGAGCAATTCCACAGCAAGAACACGACCTGTGGAAACACTACACTGAACTACAGACCTACAATGGCAAACTCCTTTGTGCCTTCACTGAAGCAAGGTTAACCGCAGTCACCAACTGGAGATAGGCCTAATGACAGACACAAGGGGCACACCTTGAACTTGCAAGTTCAAGGCAAACCAACCACAGAAACTTGGATTATGATCATCATGACCATCAGACACAACAAGGCCCAGCTGAGGCACCAGGATTAACCAGGAGGATGCAGTGATGGATCTGTTGTTAGCACAAACCTGCAAGGGTGTACGAAGCTCTTCCCAGGGCTGAGCCTGCAGTTCAATGTCCACCTAAGAGTGATGTTTGCTCGTCATCACTTACCCACGTGAAGAACAGAGTTCAAAGCTTCCGGAACTCAAGCACAGACATGAAATGGGGGTTTGGGTTATCTGATTGGCTGTTTTGGTTTCCGTAACCTGGGAGTCATTCAAGCCACCGGCCTGGGTATTTCTAGGTCTTCAGGATCCCTGCCTTAGAAGAAAGGGTGGGGATCCACTTCCTACACAACAACACACAGACAAGGGCATTTGCACAGAGCAAGATTTTCTGATTTTGTGAGAGACGAGACAAAAAAGTATTATCAGAAAGGGTTTAAGTTTCTGAGCAGTAAAATTAGAAGAATGTATGAAGATCGGTTTATTGGTGAGCAGAGATGAGAGCAGCCCAGCTCGGGATGCATTCAACTTAAGGTGTCTGCTGGACACCAGTGGGAAACATTACAGAGGAAGGTGTACAGGTGACATCAGCCCAGTGCCATAGACAATGGAAGGAGGAAGTTCATTCTGCTGCAGGCTGTAACCCAGGGAGACCTTAAGGACATGAGGCTGAGAATGAGCTAGAACCCAAAAGACCAATACCGGCTCACTGCAATTACATGATGTAGGCAGACAGACTACTCAACACCATCGTGACAGGAGGGAGAACAGTGCTGGTCTAGAGTTGGAGGCAGTGGGGAATAGGGAACCATGTAACAGTTGTATAAAAGGAAGAGGGTATGGAAATGGAGGGGTGATAGCTATCCATTATGAAGAAACACACACACTCTGTGAAGCTAGAACTTGAACCCAGGACCTTGTGCATGGCAGGCAAGCATTTTACCACTGAGCTCCACTCCCAGTTCCTGTGAAAATTGTGATGGCTTGGACGTGATATGTCCCCTGAGCCTCAGGTGTGATTAAGCCTTTACACTTCATCTGCGGCTGCTGGAGCCTTGCTGGCAGAGGCGTGTCACTGGGTGGGCCTTGAGGTCTCATCTGTCCAGCTGTGCTGGGTGTTCACTGCTATCTCCCAGCTGGTGTGACGCCCAGCCTCTGCTCTGCAGGCTTTCCCTTCTCCAAGACCGTAAGCTGGAATGAACCCTTCCTTAAATTCCATGTGCTGCTTTGAGCTGTGTATTCTGTCCCAGCAGTGAGAAGAGAACTGTGACCAGGGTAGCTAATATCATTATGCTGCTCTCCTAAAAACTATTAAGATAGGGCTGGAGAGATGGCTTAGCAGCTAAGGCATTTGCCTGCAAAGCAGAAGGACCAGAGTTCGATTCCCCAGGACCCATATAAAGCTAGATGCACAAGGTGGCGCATGCGTCTGGAATTCGTTTGCAGTGGCTGGAGGCCCTGGTGTACCCATTCTCTTTCTCTGTCTTTTTCTCTCTCTTATTCTCTCTCTCATTCTCAAGTTAATTAATTAATTAAACATATATTTTTAAAAATTGTTAAGATAGCCAGGCGTGATGGCACATGCCTTTAATCCCAGCACTTGGGAGGCAGAGGTAGGAGAATCGCTACGAGTTCAAGGCTGAATTCCAGGTCATCTGGGCTAGAGCGAGACCCTACCCTCAAAATACAAAACAAAACAAAACAAAATTGTTAAGATGATAAATTTTGTTATGTGAATTAAACATAAATTTTTGAAAAGCAAAGGCAGTTACATATATAAGCCTAGAATTTAAGGGAAGAAGTCTGGGCTTGAGATATAACTTTGGTTAGCAACAGAATAAAATTTAGACTCAAGAGACAGGATGAGATTACACCAAGGGAGCAAGAGCAGATGAACAAGAGGTCCAAGAACACAATCTAGAAACAACTCGAAGTTCAGATGTCAGGGAGATAAGGGCAGAGCAAAGAAAGCTGGAGAGAACCCAGTAAAGCAGGAGAACCTAGACATAATGGTGCCTCCTGCAAGAACTGGAGAGCACCTGTAATCAAAGTGGTTAAGGTAACAGTGAGTGACCACGGGAAGGAGCCATGAATGACCTTGAGAAGAACAGCAGAGAGGAGGTGGACAGGGAAGAGGAGAAGGACAGGAGGAAGCAAGGAGAAACAGTAGTTGACTAATGGAGAATAAAAACCTAACCAAGGGCTGAAGAGATGGCTCAGTGGTTAAGGCCCTTGCCGGCAAAGCCCAACGACCCAGGTTCAATGCCCCAGCTCCCACATAAAGCCAGATGCACAGAGTGGCTGGCGCATGCCTCTGGAGTTCATTTGCAACAGCTGGACGCCCTGGTGCACCCATTCTCTCTGTCTATTTATCTCTTCTCTCTGCTTGCAAATAAATTTTTTTAAAAAAATTTTTAAAGGTCTAGGGATCAGTAGTAAAAGCCCCTGAACCTTGGGCCTCACAGGGACAGAGCCTTAGGCTAACCTCTCGGTACTGCAAACGGAAAAAGGGAATGGAAAAGAGACAAAGGAAGGGAAGAAAAACTCAAAAATCAGGGCTCGATATATTATGAATGAAAGTCATAAACATTTGAGTCATTGAAATTATACAAAATGATCCAAAACTAATGGAGAATACAACACCTGAAATTTTAGGGAAACTGAACTTGAGTGGAGAAAATACTGGAATTCAGGAAACCCAGAACAGGTGGAGGCACAGGGAAAATCAGGGAAATGGACAGAAAGACTAAGAGGTCACAAAAACAGCCACAGGCTAGGGGACAGCTCTACCAGAGCACACAGGAGGAGCCACGGAGATGGTGACCCAGTAAGCTCACTGTCACTCAACCTCAAGTCCTGATTCTACAGAACTAACTTTTCTTTTTTTGTATATATTTTATTTATTCATTTTCAAGCAGAGAGATACAGGAGATAGATGATGAGAGAGAGAGAGAGAGCGTGCGCAAGAGAGAGAGAGCACCAAGGCCACCACCTTGTGGATCTGGCCTACGTGGGTACTGGGGAATTGAACCGGGGGCCTCAGGCACTGGAGACAAGTGCCTTAACTGCTGAGCCATATCTCCAGCCCCAGTACTAACTTTTCAAAACATCTTCCGGGCTGGGGAGATGCCTCAGTGGTTAAGGCACTTGCCTATAAAGCCTAAGGACTTTGGTTCGATTCCCTGGTACCCATGTAAAGTAGATGCACAATGTGGTACATGCGCCTGGAATTCGTTTGCAGCAGCCGGAGGCCTTTCTTCTCTCTGTCTCACTCTGCCTGGAATTAAGTAAAAATATTTTTTAACTTGGTATTTTCTGGGACATCTAACTCTTCTCTTGGGGTCTGTTAGGTCAATCTGAGGGGACTAAGGGCACCACTCACTCCCTGTGCTAACGTCACCTTGAGTCATAGGAGGTCGGGACAATCAGGATTGCTTGGTCACATTGTTCGTTTCTTGGTTGTGTTTTGGGCTTAGGGTCTCACTATGTAACTCAGGCTGGCCTGGAATTCAATATGTAGCCCAGGCTGGACTCAAACGTGAGATCCTCCCTGCCTCCTGAAAACTGGAAGTAAAGGTGTACAATACCACATCTGGGCATATTTTTACCAAATCAAAAAGTACTATCAAGTATAAAGAAATGTTTTACTCTTTGCCATTCCTGACTTTTTGACACCTCACCTATGACTTCATGTAAACTCAACCACTAACAACATAAAAATCACACAGTCCTTATTTTAGGAAAGGCATGTAAGTATGGGTAATACAGAAAGATTTAATGCTAGAGTTTAGGCAAGACATCACGAGTACAAAGAAAACTTTTATCAGGCTGGAGAGATAGCTTAGCGGTTAAGGCGTTTGTCTGCAAAGCAGAAGGACCTGAGTTTGATTCCCCAGCACCCATGTAAAGCCAGATGCACAAGGTGGTGCATGGGTCTGGAGTTTGTTTGCAGTGGCTGGAGGCCCTGGTGTGACCATTCTCTCTGTCTGCCTCTCTCTGTCTTTCTCTCTCTCTCTTTCTTTCTCTCTCTCTCTCTTTCTTTCTCTCTCTCTCCCTCTCTTAAATAAATTAATTATTTATTTTAAAAAAGAAAACTGGGCTGGAGAGATGGCTCAGCGGTTAAGGCACTTGCCTCCAGTGCCTAAGGACCCCAGTTCAATTCCCCAGGACCCACATGAACCAGACCCACAAGGTGGTGACCCTGGTGTTCTCTGTCTCTTTGTCTCTGTCTCTGCTTGAAAATGAATAAATAAAATATTTTAAATATGTATTTAAAAAAAAAGAAAGAAAACTTCATCAGACATGCAACAAATTTTTTGATGAAAGAAAAAAATAGGGGGCTGGAGAGTTGGCTTAGCGATTGAGGAGTTTGCCTACAAAGCAGAAGGACCCAAGTTCGATTCCCTAGTATCCACATACATCCAAAAGCACCAATGGTGTCTGGACTACCATTTGCAGTGACTGGAACCATTTGCAGTGGTCTCTTTGTCTGCCTCCTTCCTCTCTTTTGCACTCTATCTCTCAATTAATAAATGAATAAAATGTATATATATATTTTTTGGTTTTTCGAGGTAGGGTCTCACTCTAGCCCAGGCTGACCTGGAATTCACTATGGAGTCTCAGGGTAGCCTTGAACTCACGGCGATCCTCCTACCCCTGCCTCCCAAGTGCTGGAATTAAAGGCGTGCACCACCACGCTCGACTAAATTTTTTTAAAAAGAAGAAAATATGTAGGAGAAATAGTGAAAAAAAATCTGATTTTATCTCCTTTATCACTTTTGCTAGGCAATTTGGCAAACTAAAAATCACTTCATCTTGGACGACTGCACCGTGCTGTATTAACTGGGGTGATTTGAAGATGTTTGGCCCACACAGAAGAATTCCAGAAAGAACTTTAAAAGTCCAGAAGCATATTTTCAGATGAGACCCTCTGGCAAAATCAGTAGATCAGAAAGGACATTACAGAATGATTTGCTTGAACTGGAAAAGTGAACAGCGTTTTCTTGGGAGGAGGGTGGGGTAAACTCCCATGGTGTGAGTCACTGGATTCAAGCCCAGCTGCTTTCAGGATTCAGCCAGAGCGAGCAGAGCGAGATTCGGAGAACCGCAGCTCTCTCAGCCAGAAGCCAAGTGGGGCTGGGCCAGCACCTCCAGCGCGGCTGAGTCACAGGGACGAAGGGAAAGGCCAGACCAGACTTGACTTCCAGCACACGGGAAAACCTGCAGCTGTTTCTTATCTTTTGGGTTATTCCCGTACTTTTGAATTTTCTAGTAAAACATAATAACTGCATTTTAAAAATTAAAATGAGGGGTGGAGAGATGGCTCAGTGGATGAAGCACTTGCACACAAAACCTGAGGGCTTGGGTTCGAGTCCCCAGTAGCCACGTAAAGCCAGACACACAAAGTGGCGAATGAATCTCGAGTTCGCTTGCTGTGGCAGGAGGCCCTAGAACACCCATATCCTCTTTTCCTCTCTAAAATAATTTTTTTTGGTTTTGTTATTTTCAAAGTAGGGCCTGGCTCTAGCCCAGGCCGACCTGGAACTCACTCTGTAGTCTCAGTTCGGCCTTGAACTCACAGCTATCCTCCTATCTCTGCCTCCCAAGTGCTGGGATTAAAAGTGTGCACCATGTCCGGCCAAATATATATATATTTTGTTGTTGTTGTTGTTGGTTTTTTGAGGTAGGGTCTCACTCTAGCCCAGGCTGACCTGGAATTCACTATGTAGTCTCAGGCTGACCTCGAACTCAGAGCGATCCTCCTACTTCTGCCTCCCGAGTGCTGGGATTAAAGGCGTGCGCCACCATGCCCGGCTCAAATATATATATATTTTTTAAAGAAATAAAATTATAATAAAAGTTATGTCAGAATCACTAACTCCAAAATACAAGCTTGATGTCACTATTATGCAGCCTTTCTAGAACTAGTTATTTTGCCAACTTAATATAACCACCAATTTGTAAAACATGTCTGTGGTTACTAGCAAGAATGAATGTCTATTTTTACTATGCGAACTTTTTTCCTTTTTGCAGTTCCAGGGTAGAATCCAGAGCCTCTCACATAATAAACACATGCTTTATCAGAGCTCTCTAATGCTTGCTTACCTGTGTTTAACATGTGTGTATGTGTGTGTGTGTGTTGTTTTGTTTGTTTGAGGTAGAGTCTGGCTCTAGCCCAGGCTGACCTGGAATTCACTATGCAGTCTCAGGGTGGTCTCCAATTTCATGGTGATCCTCCTACCTCTGCCTCCTGAGTGCTGGACAAAAGGCGTGCGCCACCACACCTAACTATTTTTATTTTTTGAGACAAGGTCTTGCTATATATAGCCCAGGCTGGCTCTGGATTCATTAGGTAGCCTGGGCTATTGTTCTGCTTCGCCTCCAGAGCGCTAAGATTACAGGTGTGCCATCATGTCTGGCTTGAATGAATATCATCAAAGAATGGTGTGTGTGGTGGATGTACATGTCCACACAGTTGTGTGTGCTCTGTGCACATGTGGGCCTCGGGTGCCCTCCTCTATGACCCGCTGCCTGGACGATTCTCATTGAGCTTGCCTTTGCTGTTGTTTTTCTTGGGGGGGGGGTAGACTTTCTCACTGCTGGGACAAAATACTTGACCAGAGCAGCCTAAGGAAGGAAAGGGTTTACTTAGGCTCACAGTAGAGGCGGACAGTCACGTCAGCCACCGAGGGAAAAGCAGAAGGGAAAAGGGAGCACTTAGAAGTAGCGGGTGAGCCAGAGCAACTCCAGACCCGCCCCCATGCAGGCACATTCACAGGTACCATCTCCTAACTTCCACACCTTCCCAGAGTGCCACCAGCTGGGGATTAGGTGTTCAAGCACAAAAGCCTAAGGATTCATCTTACATTCGAGCCACCACCAGTCGACAGTTTGAAAGGAAACTGTACATTGATTGTGCCAAAATGGTCACCTTTAAGAAACTTTAGGCACTTAGCTTAATTAAAAGGTGGCATACGCCTGTAATCCCTGCACTCAGGAGGCGGAGGTAAGAGGATTGCTGTAAATTCGAAGCCAGCCTACATAATGAATTCCAGGTCAGCCCAGGCTAGAGTAAGACCCTCCCTCAAGGGAGAGGGGGAAGCAAGCCAGACGCAGTAATGATCATCTGCAACGGCGGCCCTCAGAAGATGAGGTTGGAGGCAGAGACAGGAGAACCCAAAAGTTCATGTATACCGTGGCTCATCAAGGCATTCAGAACTGACACCTTCTCGGACCTCCTGCATTCACAAAAAGATTCAGAAAAGAATAATTTCTAGGCCTGAAGAGAAGGCTCAGTGGTTAAAGGCCTCACAACCCAGGTTCATTCCGATTCCCCAGGGTCCATGCAAAGCCAGACGCACAGGCAGGTACATGCATCTGGAGCTGGTTTTCAGTGCTGCCCACTCTCTCAGTCTCTCTTGCGCCTTACAATTAAATAAAATGCCTTAATCAAATGCCTTAATCGCTAGACCATCTCTTCTGCCCTTTAAATATTCTTTAAAAAAGAATAGGGCTGAAGAGATGGCTTAGCGGCTAAGGCGTTTGCCTGCAATGCAGAAGGACCAGAGTTCAATTCCCCAGTGCCCATATACAGCCAGATGCACAAGAGGGCGCATGTGTCTGGAGTTCATTTGCAGTGGCTTGGAGGCCCTGGTGTGCCCATTCTCTCTCTCTGTCTGCCTCTCTCTCTCTCTCTCTCTCTCTCTCTCTCTCTCTCTCAAGTAAATAAATAAAATATTTAAAAAAACAAAAAAATAAAAAAGAATAATTTCTGACTGATTCAGCTAATTATAAAATTAGACTAGAAAATGATACTGATTTTTATTGGGAAGCATTAATACCTATAAAAAAAAGTACAAGTGGCCGGGCATGGTGGTGCACATCATTAATCCCAGCACGCGGGAGGCAGAGGTAGGAGGATCACTGCGAGTTTGAGGTCAGCCTGGGCTACAGAGCAAGTTCCAGGTCAGCCTGGGAAAGTATAAATGGTAAAACTCAGTACCATGAAAACAGAATTTTATTCCCATACTCAGGTATTTAAATATTTGATCAGCATTAATTATAAAATCATAGTGCTCCAGAGTTAGCATAATGATAAGTGTCACTTCTCTTCTGAAACAAGCTATCTGGAGGCAATCAATAGACAGTCAATTAAATCTGGAGTCAGCCCGGAGTGATTGCTGATGCCTTTAACCCAAGTACCTGGGAGGCGGAGGTAGAAGTTCCAGGCAGGCCTGGGCTATAGAGTGAGTTCCAGGTCAGCCTGGGCTAGAGTTAAACCCTGCCTCAAAAAACAAGATGGCTCAGAGGTTAAGGCGCTTGCCTGAAAAGACTAATGACCCAGGTTCGGTTCCCCAGTGACCTGTAAAGGCCAGGTGCACAAAGTGGCGCATGCATCTGAAGTTTGTTTGTAGCAGCTAGAGGCCCTGGAGTTCTCTCTCTCTCTCTCTCTCTCTCTCTCTCTCTCTCTCTCTCTCTCTCTCTCTCTCTCTCTCTCTCTCTCTCTCTTCCCTTGCAAATAAATAAATCACCACCCCTTCTATTGACAGTTAACGGTTACTGGAAGAGGGGAGATCTTCATTAAATTCCCCATGCTCCAGTAAATAACTCTTCCCATCTATACTCCTAATTTAACTCTGCAAGTCACACGCACACACGCACAAAAGTACAGGAGGACTATTTGGGATTAGTGGGAGAGGGGAGAAGAGAGGGCAATGTATGATAAAATACATCATGTATTTTTTCCAGTAACCAGACAACACACAGTCCAAAGGACAGGTGGCCATGAGGTGACCTTGGGGAAAGATGGACACCTACAAGGCAAGGGAGAAGCCTCAGGAGACACACACCACACTGAGCCGGGCAGGATCACCATGAGTCCTCCCGGGGCCAGCCTGGGCTAGAGACTGAGTTCCAGGTCTGCATAGACGAGGAAAAAAAAATAAAGATTCCACACCTGCTAGTATGTTGATTCTTGGACTTTTGGCCTTCAGAATTATGAAAAATCTTCATTTAAAAAAAAAACATACTGGAGCTCTAATTTAAGTCATTCCCTTCAAACACAGTTTGTTTTTGTTTTTGTTTTATTGTTAGTTTTTCCAGGTACAGCCTCGCTCTAGCCCAGGCTGACCTGGAATTCACTATATAGTCTCAGGGTGGACTTGAACTCATGGTGATCCTCCTGCCTCTGCCTCCCAAGTGCTGGGATGAAAGGTGTGCACCACCACGCCCAGCTGAAGAGTTTTTAAGACAGGCCACTAAAATATCCAGTGTACCTTATATAGGAATACTTTTTAAAAATATCTGTTAAAGATTTTAAGAAAAAACACTTTGGCCGAGTTAGCAGGTTGTGTGAATGGAATCACTTCAACTCCAGTAGAGTGTGAAATATCCGCTATACAATAAAGTCAGAATTTTTTTAAATGAGCAATTGTTCCTTTTTCACTCCATTTTATTACTTTTTAAAAAATATTTTTATTTATTCCTTTTCAAGCAGAAAGACAGAGAGAGAGAGAGAGAGAGAGAGAGAGAGAGAGAGAGAGAGAACACCAGGGCCACCACCTTGTGGGTCTGGCGTATGTGGGTCCTGGGGAATTGAACCAGGGGCCTTAGGCACTGGAGGCAAGTGCCTTATCCGCTGAGCCATCTCTCCAGCCCTAAAGTCAGAATTTTTGAGAACTTATTCAGAGCTGATTTAGATGCTCCGCCCAAAAGCTTAAGAAATGCTTAGTAATTTCCTGGTAATCCAGAAGAACCTTTAGCAGCTTTCAAAAAATTAAGTTGAAAATACTGAAAGGAACTTAGAAATAGTCATAATTCATAAACATATCCATCGTTCTGCTTTGTTTTCGCTCGCAAACTCAGTGTCAGGCTAAAGCTGGGTTTCTAACAAGGGTCCAGGGTTTTCACACAGCACAGGCTCAATAGCAGATAAGCACTGTGTAAGTCAGAATGTCAAAGTCCCGGAGAAACTGGGCGTGGCATCACATGGAAGATGTGAATTCAGGGTTAGTCTGAGTAAGGGAGCAAGGAACTTTCCCCCACCAGCTCCAAAAAGTAAGACTTGCTATAGCAATTCTGATTCTTTTTTTTAATATTTTATTTATTCATTTTCAAGCAGAGAAAGAGAGAGAGGGAGGGGGAGAGAGAGAGAGAGAGAGAGAGAGAGAGAGAGAGAGAGAGAGAGAGCGCCAGGGCCACCACCTTGTGGGTCTGGCTTATGTGGGTCCTGGGGAATTGAACCCAGGGCCTTAGGCACTGGAGGCAAGTGCCTTAACCGCTGAGCCATCTCTCCAGCCCAACCTGCTATATTCTTAAGCTGGGCCCAGACTCATGAAGAAGCAACATTTCCCTCACAGTGGGCATAATGGACCCCTATAACCCCAGTACTTGAGAGGCTGAGGAAAGTGGATCAGCATGAGTTCAAGGCCAGCCTAGGCTCTAAGGTGAGTCCAGTTCAGTCTCAAACACAGAGCGGGAGAGGGGAGCTATTTCTCTCTTTAATCAACTGTCTCTGCTCCTGGCCAGAATGAGACTTCCAGCTTAGAATCCCCAGGACATACTTACAATATGAATCTTGGTACGTATCCTATCACAGATATGGTTCCCAGAAACTAAAGACATTTCACTTGGCTTCTTTGCTCCAAAGCAAAATTAACAAATTTACAGTATTTTTGAACTTTTCTCTATTTAAAATTAATAATTTAATTTCTAGACACCTAGATTATAAAACCATTCCAGAGACTGGAGAGATGGCTCAACTGTTAAGGCGCTTACCTACAAAACCTAACGACCCAGGTTCAATGCCCCACGTAAAGTCAGATGTACAAAATGGTGCATGCGTCTGGAGTTCCTTTGCAGTGGCTGGAAGCCATGGTGCACACAATCTCCCTGACTCTCTTCTATCTCTCTGCTTACAAATAAATGAAAATATTTTTTAAGTATTTTATTTATTTATTTTCAAGCAGAGAGAGAGAGAGAGAGAGAGAGAGAGAACACGAGCACACCAGGGCCACCACCTTGTGGGTCTGGTTTATATGGGTACTGGGGAATTAAACCAGGGGCCTTAGGCACTGGAGGCAAGTGCCTTAACCGCTGAGTCATCTCTCCAGCCCGAAAATATTTTTTTTAAAAAAGAGGAACCAAACAGATAAGTGAAGTAAAGTGAATTCAGGGTTTAGATAAGAAATAAGAACAGATGAAACAGTTGTCGATTTGAAGGAGACATTCAAACACGTGAAAGAAAAAGTCCACAAGGAAACTAAGACTCTAAAAAAAAAAAAAAA